>MQRK01247332.1:19706-45400 GCA_001938485.1 Girardia tigrina
CCTTCAGAAATAATATATAACTTATTATATAGCATATTGTTTTAGTCAAGTGCCTATTTCTAATGAAATAGATATTTTACCTAGGTGGCCCATTACTTTTGCTCGCGACTGTAATATCACATATCGACTTTTAAAAAATCAGAACGAATAAAATTCAGAGATAGTCAATCATCGAAATCTTGAATTTGGGGATAAAAATTCATTTAATGCTGAGAACTGGAGACATGGAATCCAATTTTTATTATAACGATAAGTTCATAATATAAATAATAACAATATGAATTTCGAACAAGTGTATCAATGAAAAAAAATCGGGTTTTTGTATCGCTGTGACTGTGCTGTAGTGGTTTGTTTGCTCATTGGAATCGTGCATTTCATTTGTAGCTGTTTCTGCTTGAGAGCACCTCTTGTTAGAATTTTTTTAATTTTAGTCTTTGGAGACATTTTTTTCTGTATTTGGACATATTTTATTCAAACATTAGTGCAATGGGAGCTTGATAATACAAAAGTTTAGTTACAAGTAACAATATACCTAAGTTTTTTTATTGTTAAGCTTACTTTTATGTAATAAATTATTATAGAAAAAATCGATAAATACATATTTTTAACTTCTAAAAATATAACGAGAAATAACAAATAAGTATTCGATAACAGAAGCTGATTGAAAGGAATAATAGATGAGTGAAACCCGTATCACGAGGGCGGATATCAGATATGGAAGTTATTGCAAGTTAATGGAACTAACCTGAGTTATTTCTTAAGAATAACGTAGAGTAAGAAAAATTTAAAATAATCATCATCTTTTTTATTTAATATCTTAAATTACATTTGACTATATAGTAAAATTTATTAAGTTCAAGTGAGGGATTTAATTGATTTTATACATGTATTATTCAAATAAAATCACAAGTGAAGAAGACAATTAAGATAGACTTTAAAATTTGAAACCATAATGTGAATAGGTTTAAAATCAATAAGATAACCCGAATAATTCGTTGTTTATGCAAGTCAATTAATAATTTGAATTCTTTAGACAATGACTGGAATTTAACTTCCGCCAATCAAATATTCCAATAAGAACCAAGTTTCTCTTAACGGTTGTATTATGTTATGGGTATGGCATACCAATTGAAAACTTATGTCTTGTGTGTACAATGGTCCTGAACTGGAATTCTCACTAATATTCGTGACTTTTATTGTTTTTCTGGGTACTATTTAAAACAGAAAAAAACTCTGGAAAAAAATGAAGAGTAATACTTGTGCATCCAAATCTGTGTAAATCTATGTTATGCGTATGACATACACACTTATTTAGAATGGTTTTTAATTAGTAAAATGAAAATGATAAATGCAAAACTAATTTTGTTCGTAATTTGTCATACTCAATTGTCCTTGACATTATCAGACAGTCACACGCACACAAATTTATTGACGCGCATGTACACACACTGGAAGAGGGTTTATCAGTCACAAGCACAGGTTTTGCAGATGTCTGCTCGGTGATCCATGCATTAGGGCTTTTTGCAAACAGTACATCCATGAGAAGTCTATCTTCTTCTGCCGGAAAGAAGGCGCATCGCTTGTTTTTTTCGCAATTTGAGGGGCTCCAATTCTTCATTTACAATTGAATTCACTTCATAGCCCAAGAGCCCATGGCGTCTTTTATCTTAAAATTTAATCTCTGACTGAATACGACGCTTGATTTGATTTTCCACGAGCTGGAAAGCTGCCTTTTTCAAGAAATCATGAGACTCATGCTGTCTGACTGCACCGTGGCCTCCTTGAGTGAAGATAATGCAGCCATTATTGATTGAAATGTTGATGAAGTTGGAAAATATGGCATACATTTTCGTTTGCATGAAAACCCCTTGACTCTTGTCGAAAGTGTCAACACCTGACTTTGTGCGATTGTACAGTAAAACCGGGGTTGGCTTTTGATTGACAGAAGGAATGGATACAACGCGATGCAAAGTATCAGTAAAACCGACTTCGTTCCCTTATCCCAAAATGATACAAGCACTGCTCCGTTACCATCATAAAAAACCTGAGTGTCCTTTCGGGTTCTTCCCTTCCTTGACCGCGCATCTGGTGGCACTCTGCGATTGTTATGGTGTAATGTTCCAATATACGATATTCCTTGATTTAATTCATGAGCCAGTTCCAATGATGAAAACCAATTGTCACCTATGTAAAAGAAAAGTAAAATATAATCATGTATAAATTTAAAATTATAAATGACTTACCTGTTGGATGAGGTCCCGTGTTGAGATAAGGTTTGATGAGATGAAGGGTCACGGATTTTTCTGTGACATTTTGATTTGGCAGGACAGTACCTTTGCCAACATAAATGATTGAATTCAGATCATAGAAAGTCTTTGCATCACAAAGCCACAGCAGTTTGAGGCAGAACTTCCCAGGTTTCGTCCAAACATACTGTTGAAACTGAACACGGCCATGGAATTCAAGCAGTTGTTCATCTACAGTAAGATATTCACTAGGAGCGTATACGTCTCGGAGCTTTCTGTTAGACTTCAGTAATACGTCTGACATGAGCCAAGCGATCTTGTTTATCTCTCCGCAAAGGATCATCAAAACAAAGCATTCATTTTATTTGCAGAAAACGTTCCATTGTCATGGTTGCTCTACATATTGGAAATCCATCTCGAGCAGACCATAATTCCTCAACACCTCTGTATCTTACACGAAATGCTCCCATAATAATTATCAGACCAATAAATGCTTCCAGGTCGTCCCTATAACCCATTTTCCGTTTCTTCTTACAACTGGGATGGTTGTTGTTCCATTTCTGTATACGTCTGCGACTTTGCCAATTGGTGTAGTGCAGCGGTCGGCAATCTTTTTGCTGGTCGAAGCCAAATTTAACTATTTGTTAACAAAATTAAAATTCAGGAGCCTTAGTTTTTTAATTATTAAAAAAATATAATTTAATCTAAAAGAAGTTTGTTGTGTAAATAAAATAAATTTTTTCAAAAAGAATCGAATTTTATTATGAGAAATAACATTTTATATATAACATTTATTGGGATTTTTGCTTTTGAATTTCTTTTGAAAGCTGATAGCTTTGGGTTGTAATTAAATGTTTTTTTAATTTAATGCAACATTGTAGACTTTCATCATTCAATTTGTTTCTAAAGTAGTTTTTAATAAAGTTCATATAGTTAAAATGCTAAAAGCGAAGTTTTTTAAACTCTCCGAATCTTCTATATAAATTCCATGTTTCAAAAATTAAATGATCAGTTTTTTCAATTTTTAATTTCAGACAATTTTTTATCTTCTGCAAGTACGCTATTTGTCTTTTTTAAATCTTCTAATGCTGTGACAATGTTCACGAGCTTTGATTTCCATATAAACTTGTTTTTTAAGTCTTAAAATTGAAGCTCAAACTTAGCTCGATTTATGGTTGAGAAGGATTTAAAATTTAAGATTGAAATATCTGAATCCAATGGATTTATCAAAAATTTTAAAGTTGGTCTTTGAAATCGAAATTCTTGAAAACGTTTGGCAAAATGAGATTGCATTTGCATTTGCGTATTTATGTAATATTCCCAATTGATTTGTTCATTTTTCCTTTTAAACTCATTTAACAATGAAGCAATTTCTCCAATTCTATATCCTTTGAAAATAAAGTTAAGTTCTTCTAAAAAGTAAAAAGCTATGTTTCCTGTTCCTATTATTTTATATTAAGGAGATTAGAATGGATCATCAAATCTGTTATGAATTATTTTTTTCCAGCCAATAATCATCAGACAACTCCATAATCACAATATCTTCCTCACTAGCCACAATTTTATTTCCGGCAGACAATCAGAAAAACTTTGCCCTTCGAAAGCCATCTTACTTTATTAGGAAGAATAGAAGAAGACCTGTGTACTTATGTTCAACTTCTTTCTAAAATTCGATAAATTGTCGATGATTTAATCCTCTGACCACTATGGTGTTTACAATTTTAATCACCGCATTCATTACCATAAATTAGTTCACTTGGGAAAATTTGTGCACATAAGGTTTCATGTGGAATAATACAGGCGAAATGATAATATTTCACGATTCAATTTTTTTGAATAGCGGAATGAATTCTTTCACAGATCCCCCAAATTTAGAGCTCCATCTATGGCAATAGACACAATTTTTCGAGTTCAATCTCATTGTTTAATAGGCAATTGGATACTGCCTTTTCAATATCTTCTCTAGTGTGGCCATTAAGTGAAATAAGTTTTAGTAATTCTTCTTGAGGACCCAAAAAAATGATACATCTGCAAACAAGGGCAACCGGTGCTATGTCATCTACATCACAAGATTCATCAACAGCAGTAGACAAAGCTGGAGAGTTAAAAATATCAAAAATTTGTTATTATGTGAGGTCTACTGCCGTACATTTTGGTAATCCATTTACATCTTCGATGACAGCAAATATATTTATCCATACTTTAAGGAATTCTTTACGTTCGCCGTAGATTTTACTCTCTTTTGGTGACTGCATTTAATGTCCTTGTAATGAAGGTATTTCTTAAATTACTTTTTAATTATGAGATTGCAAATCTTGGCAATACAAATAACAAATTTTCTAAGTTAAAGTATGTGCTTCAGAATTTATTAATGAGGAATTATTTGAACGAAATTAAATAATTGTTTTCTTTTTCTGTATGATTTGAACTCAGTCGAGTTAAAAAAACAATTTTAACAATTTTTTACACAACTTCTTTCAATGAATTTAAATTCTAGTAGGGTTTTTTGCTAAGACGAAAAATATTTTCGAAAAATACATTGAATAAAAATTTACTTGGAATTAACGTATATATTTTTTGTGTTTTCTTTTAAATTGATAATTTTTACTGACCGTGTTACAGGTTCATTTTTAACAAAATTCTTGAACATACTTTATTTATTATTTTATAATATTTAGAACTATTCAAAAAAATTTTTCTAAATAATATGGAAAATTAATATTTTTGTGTAGAAAAAAATATTTTATGTTGAGCGTTGCATTGCGACTACGGTTTGATGTAGCAATAGTTGACCAAACTGTACGTGAAGATGAAATAAACTCAAGATCTTCCACTGTAGACCTGGATTCATCTTCCGTGCTTTCGTCCTCATTGTTGCTAGATAAATATGTTACTGCATCACTATCTAGTGTATCTTCATTTGACTCCTAATTCTCCTCCATTTCAAAGTTTTGATCTTCATCGTTTTCAGAAGCATCATCATAAATATCACCACTAACATCTGACTCAAAACCAATGACCGAATTTGCAGTCAGTTTGGAGACTCTTTGGACGAGAGCTCATTTCTGAAATAAAGCAAATATCAATTATATAGTAATGTAGTAATGAAAACAAAGTTCATGATACGCTAATTGTAAATAGAACGAAATTTAGAACTGATTGAAATAACAAAGCCCTAAAAATGCATAGTACTTGGCGACAACTTCACCTATGTGGGTAGCATTTGTCTTTTATACAAGAACTGAAAATGTTTTTACACCACTCAATACTAAATTGTTTACATTTGAAAACATTTGAAATTTTTACCAAACATCGTGCTTGAAAAAATGTACCTTATTGCCATTTTTTAGTAATGTTTCCTTGCCGAAAGAAATACGCGCTTTGATAAAACAAGAAATTGACTTTTAACAAACGTTATTTAGAGTTAAAAAGTGTATTTCAAGGACTGTTAACAAACACTTACTTAAAATTTATCGAAACACTTCAAAACCGCAGCAATAATTGTTTTTATTAAACCAACTTGATGTTAAAAAATGCATGTGTTTGAACATACTATAGTTTGAACTTACTATAGACGTTCTTACAACTATATAGTTAAAAAATTAAATAAAATTATTTGTTGTTGTCAGATATTCATCTTACTAAATATCGTACAAAGCCTAAATATTCAGCGGACGTTCTTACTATAGGGCCAAACAATAGGATGTGTCGATAAAATACAAAAATTACCGGAAAAGTTTATCCTTGTAGGTATTTCCAAGCTTGATTAACATCAATTAATATTATTGATTTATAATTTCATGATTTTCTTTTAAGTTCATAACTGTGGGCAAAAGAATACAATTGAAATGAAAGCACGGATGAGATTTATAATGAGATTTATAATCAATATTATCCAGTCAGCGGGTATGTCGTCGTTGAGTTCCGACTGACCGTGCTCGAGGAAGTCCATGATCACGGACATGATCTGGTTGGGGATGTTCTGGGCATCTTCAGGTTCGATCTGCGGCAGCACGGATTAGAGCAACCCGCACAGCAGGGACTGGTACTCGGCCGTCAGCGCCGTCTTCCCCATGCCCAGGATCCCTCTGCACAATTTCATTCACAAAATGATGACCTGCATGGTATCGAGTTGGGCATATTCTGTGTTAGTGAATTCGCACATTTCTTGTATCACCAATAAATAGCAATCCATCAGGATTTCTGGAGTTGATTTATCGGTGATCTTGGCGCGCAATATATCTACTAATTCCGCCAGTTACCCACGGGTAGCTCCACGCATGCCACCCGCGCCACGCAACGCGCCGCCAAGGTCCTGCCATGATACGACATGGCTAGCGCCTTTAAGCAGTTAAACTTTATCTGATCATGGGTGGCCCAAGGCAGGTCGAACCACCGATTCTTGTTGAAAATCATTATCAGACTGTCGTATGAATATATAAGGTCCATCAGTTGCACACCCGCCGCAATCTTCATGTCCTTTCAAAGCTCCTGCTTCACGATGAGGTTCGACAGGGCGAGTACACCCCATCGAAATTTGTCGTGATCGAATTTTCCAAAAGTTGGAAGGCCTCTATACACCGCTCCATGTTTGATAAAAAGTTTGATTAGAAGTTCACATACTAATTTTCATTCGACTTTTTTAATGTCTAGGGGTTCCAAATTTATGTCAAAAACATTGAAAATATAATGGTTTAGTGTATATTTTTCAACTGTAAAAAGGTTAGAGGTAAAGTTGGTAATCGCTCATAATTTATGTTTATGATACACGTCTCGAACCACGCGGTACTCTTAGTGGCGAGTTCGAAGGAAGAGATCGTCTAGTTAAGATAATGGAATTTAGTTGAGTAGTAAACATGAGAATAGCATTTCAATTTGCCTAATATCCTTCTTTGGTTTAAATATTTTTATCCTGATACTTTCTTTTTTCAATTTTAAACTGATATCATCATTCCATGTCTTGCTTGGTGGATGAACGATTTTGAGGACCGGGGTGTTGGTCCTCTTGTAGCGATTCCCGTCGTCGGTGATAGACCTATCACTATAATGTAATAAAATTGAAAGTGTTCCAAAATCTGAATCTTATCTAATATTCCTCAGTCCGAACAGTCCGGTCAAGTGCTTGGGATAGATCGGCCGTCCTTCATTGACCTTTAAGGAAAATAATAAATTAAAGGCATACATCAGTTAAAACAAATAAAACTTTCATGGTCTTCAACTTCACGAGGAAAATTGATCGACCAGCACGGTGGTGGCTGTGAGAGGCAGTGCCTGAGACCAAAAAATCAATAAACCATATAATAATATAATGTTGGGATTCAAGGGAGTTGATCAAAATGATTACTTATTCAACCCACTTGAAATCAACAAAGGAAGATTCAACTTAATATTAAATTAGACCTTCTAATAGTTGTGTTTGTATTAAATAGAATTAGAATAAATGAATGTATAATTAATATTTTTATCAATCAACAAAAAAAAACAACACAATTCTTTTTAATAAAATATATCTAATTATTTACAAAAATTACAATGTATTTTTCCCTAAAATTAAATAAAGAATAACCTATATGTGTGATTTCTTATTATGATTAACTTCTTTTTGAGGAGATCAACAAGATCTAATTTGCGATATTAAACTGAAAGAAATTAAATTAAACTAGTTATGTCAATAAAATACTGCGTTTAAATACGAGGAAAGCAACGCGTAGTGATTGTAAAAAAACAAACGCAACAAAAGAAAGATTCGTGGCTTATGAATGCGTGTCCTAAAACGCATGACCAACTTTACTCTATAAGGTTCAATTTATATAACATTTATAAGGTTAATTTTATATAAATATTGATATATAAAAATATAATGTAATTAATTTAAATTGTTTATTATACAATAGTAAATAATAAAATAAATAATAAATATAACAGCAAAATAACAAGATAAACAGCTCTATCTTTTTAATAATATCGTCGTATTATTTATAAAATACACAAAAATAAAAATAAAACGTAAAAGATAAAAAAATAAAAATAACAATTTATATTTACAATCCCAACATTCGTGGGGGTCATTTAAGTTATGACCTCATAACTGTCAAATAATTGTCAAGTCAACAAAAAATTTTTTAATATCGATTTCGTCGTTGCGCTCTTTTCCGGTTTTGGCTGTGACTTCTGGTTGGTCCGTCGAAACTGGATCCACTTGTCCTGCTACTGTCCTTGCGCATGCTCTGTCGGAAACGTTGGTAATGGAGCATAATTTGTGTTTATGATACACGTCTCGAACCACGCGGTACTCTTAATAGTGAGTACGAAGGAAGAGATGGTGTAGATAAGATAATGGAAATTAGGATTAATGTCGCGTTAAGAAAAGATTGAAACCCTTCTCGATGTTCCTCTTGAAGCAAAAAGATTTCAAGCTCTGAGGGAGGGAGTAAGTTAAGGTCGACAGGTGCTAACCTTGGCGAGAGAAGAAGATCAAAATCTGATGGTTCCATTCATTCGAAGTCCTCTCCGGTAAAATAAGTATCATTGTCATCTGTTAAATTTATTACAGATGTATGATCTATTGATTAACGAGAAAATTTTGATGGGACTAGGTCATACAGGTTTTGAATCCACGATTTTGTTGACTGCATAGCAGATTGTGTCGGTACTCCTGGAATTCTTGTTTTTGTGGATGGCATGTCATCTTGTAGCTATGTATCTGTAGTGACGGATGGAAGATTATTTATGAGTTGTGGAGATACATGTCTTTCAGGATGTGATACCACAGGCTAAGTATCTTGCGCACCCAATAGTCTTTGACTTTTCTGAATGGATATGGTGTCTATCCATTCATTTTCCACCTTTCTGTATATATCTAGGTCAAAAAAAATAAAAAAATAAACTTAAATTAAATAAACTTAATATATCAATATAAGATTTTAAAACGAGGTTAAGAACACTTAGTAATAATCTCCGAAGTTGCAGTCTTTTGAAAAGAAAAATTAATTACAAGAGGCGTATCACATTAAAATATCACATTAAAAACTGTATATCATTATGTCATGAAATTTTTAATGAGTATTATTTACATAACTCCTAATTTATTAATGGTGATTAATAAATGATGAGCGTTTTATAATTTCTGTAAACTTTAACATTCAGTAAAAACGATTGTTTTTTTCTCTTTTCACAATTACTGATGTAAAGAAACTGATTTAAAAGGATATCGATCACCAATATTTATATCAAATATTTTTTAAAGGTAATACACATTTTTAATCTTTTAACTAAAAGTATAAAATTTAAACACAAATTTTGAACTAATATCACCGTTTAACCTTTTTTCCAGAATGTGCGGTATATATATATATATATATATATATATATATATCAGCGAGCGAAACGAGAAGCAATAAGAAAATCAGTGATTATCATTTACAATGACGAATTTGAATTTCATTTTTTGGCAGGAGAGGTTGAGCTTGAATATAAATAATAATAATACAAAATATAATAATAAATTTCAAATTTAAATTACAAACTATAAAAATATAAGTAATGTGGTATTAAGAAGAAAAACCCTAATTTTGATAGTATAAAACTTTGTCTAAATAGTACACCAACTTTGAGGATTTACTGAAGAATTTCCGCTTATAAGTACTTCTTTAGGTTTTTTCTCGAAGAAACCATTCTAGGTTTAGACATGACATGTTTAGAAAGTTAAGATTGATTCTTTTGATTGAACCTAAATATTCAAACATCTAGCGACCCAATACCTTTTTGATTACAATGAATGTCCTTATTTAGCGATTTTGATTTTCTTTCTCCATCTTCAATTAATTTATCGTTTGAACAAATATAATTGTTGTCGTATGCTCAAAATATCGAATATAATTTTTTTCCTTCCATATCTATCTATTACATTGTTCGCTTTCTACATTAGGTTCAAATGTTCCATTTCGTTCTTCTAATGTTTATGAATTGTAACTGTAATGATTTTATTTTAATATTTCTGAAAAATAAAAGTTCCCTTGCTATGTCTTTCGTATAAATATAAGTGCTGTCATGTCAACATGATATTCATGAGTTAGACAAGAGAAATATATTAATGTCGTATTTAAATAACAAACCAATGATGTTTAAATTTACGTAGTTCCTCCATACATAAGCATTGTTTGTAGTTATATATATATATATATATATATATATATATATATATATATATATGTACTTTTTCAAATATGTTTTTAGTATAACTGTAGAACTTAAATATAAAAAAAATTTAATCAATGCGGTTGAAAGTATTTTAGGAACAAAATATGGTAGAATAAAGCTAATTGTTTTAAAATATTGATGCAACAATGGCTTTGACAAAGAAAAAGCTTGTCCTTGTAGGTATTTCCAAGCTCGATTAACATCAATTAAAATTATTGATTTATAATTTCATGATTTTCTTTTAAGTCGATGACTGTGGGCAAAAGAATACAATTGAAATGAAAGCACGGATGAGATTTATAATGAGATTTATAATCAATATTATCCAGTCAGCGGGTATGTCGTCGTTGAGTTCCGACTGGCCGTGCTCTAGGAAGTCAATGATCACGGACATGATCTGGTTGGTGATGTTCTGGGCATCCTCAGGTTCGATCTGCGGCAGCACGGATTAGAGCACCCCGCACAGCAGCGACTGGTACTCGGCCATAAGCGCCGCCTTCCCTATGCCCAGGATCCCTCTGCACAATTTCATTCACAAAATTATGACCTGCATGGTATCGAGTTGGGCATATTCTGTGTTAGTGAATTCGCACATTTCTTGTATCTCCAATAAATAGCAATCCATCAGGATTTCTGGAGTTGATTTATCGGTGATCTTGGCGCGCAATATATCTATATATAATTATATATATACTAATTCTATATATAATTATATATATACTAATATATATACTAATATATATATACTAATTCCGCCACTTACCCACGGGTAGCTCCACGCATGCCACCCGCGCCACGCAACGCGCCGCCAAGGTCCTGCCATGATACGACATGGCTAGCGCCTTTAAGCAGTTAAACTTTATCTGATCACGAGTTGCCCAAGGCAGGTCGAACCACCGATTCTTGTTGAAAATCATAATCAGACTGTAGCATGAATATATAAGGTCCATCAGTTGTACACCCACCGCAATCTTCATGTCGTCTCAAAGCTTCTGCTTCACGATGAGGTTCGACAGGGCGAGTACACCCCATCGAAATTTGTCATCGAATTATCGTCCTCAATGGCATATTCGCCCTCCATCACTCTTATCTTGTTCCGTATTTCTTCTATTGACAACGATTGTATGATGAAGAATCCCATCCTCTTTATAATGGTGTTTGAAACTTCCAATTTTGATTAGATAAGCAGATATTTTTTTGATAGGAAGGGATTTGGGGTATCATCCAGAAAGAAAAATTAAAAAAAACGAATTCTACTTCCCTTGCTATGTCTTTTGTATAAATATAAGTGCTGTCATGTCAACATGATATTCATGAGTTAGACAAGAGAAATATATCAATGTCTTATTTAAAAAACAAACCATTGATGTTTAAATTTACGTAGTTCCTCCATGCATAAGCATTGTTTGTAGTTATAAATATTATAATTATAAAATAATTATAATATATATATATATACTTTTTCAAATATGTTTTTAGTATAACTGTAGAACTTAAATATAAAAAAAATTTGATCAATGCGGTTGAAAGTATTTTAGGAACAAAATATGGCAGAATAAAGCTAATTGTTCTAAAATATTGATGCAACAATGGCTAAAATCTGAATAAATTTATCTTCTTGAAAACTAGATAATTGTGTTAAGACACAGCTATCAGAAACAACAAAAATAAAATCGTTTGCTTCGATTTGAAATTTAACGAAACTACTAGATTAATTAATTACTAGAATTATGTTATCTATAATCTAATTAAAATCGATCAAGAACGCAAGACAAAATTTTAATATATATATATATATATATATATATATATATATATTACGATGCAGAATGTTACTATAACCTTCTCGTTATTTACATCACACCACATGCATAGAATTGTTTTAAAGATGAGGGTAAGTGTGTAACTAGACTATTTCCGCTATGTTGAAATGAACCCTATGTACGTGTGGAATGATGGAATTGGAGAAAGGTCAATAGGTTCGAATTCCCACGAATGAGAATGAAGAGATCCTCTCTTGAGATCGCTACGAGCTGAAAAATGGAAACAATAACACAGAGCCACGAAATTTCTTATTCACTTAATATTTTGATAAAATTCTCTGCCTAATATTTGGTTTAAATACAACGCGACTGAGCTTTTTATAATGTTTATATATTTAAAAATACATTATTTTAATTATTGAAAAGTGCATCATTTTAAATGAAATTTAAAGAAAATTTAAGATATAAGGTTTTCAAAATGAGAACTGTGTTACGTACGAAGGGTCAAATAGTTATTTTCCGATTGTAGTAACAAAGGATAACTATAATAAGATAATTCTCCACTCAGATCAACTATTGTATATTAAAAGGTATTTTATCAATTATAAACTTCAATCAATGAAAATGAAAATAACACAAGGCTTTTTATTAAATATTTATAAAAATTTACACAATACAATTTTTATAAGAAAGAAAAATATAAAATAATATCATTTTGTTATTTGCGAGTATTTTATGTAACTGGGAATCACCTTTCTCCAGTTACAGTTTATTTTAAGAATTTATAAATAAAAATTATTATTTTAATATATTACAAAAAAAAATATTGATTTTAAATATATTAATTTAATAAGGAAAAATAACGTTAATCAAGGCGAAATCCTCACCGATACGAAATTAACTCTCCTTAGGGCAATTATCAACAAATGTGGAAAATCTCCTTCGGGAACAATGATTAATTCAGTAAATCGATGATCAACTCAATTCGGTTCAAGGGATAACGATTTGCAATTCAATTCTCCTTTCAGCGACTTAAAAATTAAATCGATGGGTTCTCGACGATTGCGTAAAAAATAGCGAATTATGTCTTAAAATAAAAATGTTTACCTGCGTAAAAAAATATCGAATTATGCGCTTACTATTCTTCTTTGCGCTTTATATAATTTCCAATACAGTGCGTAGCGTGAACGCTTAAAAGAAAAAGAATGCGCATAAAACGCGTGGATAACGCTTGATGGCCCAAGAAGAATGGAATTCACGCAACAGAAACCGAAAACATGCGTGGCCAAAACAAATGCACGTAACAAACCAAAATGTGCGTGGCCGTCAAGAACAACGATAAAATGAATGTGTTATGTAATGATTTTAGGAGTAGTCACGATTCTTCGACCGCAAACTACTAAGGAATGATTTTAGATAAATAAATATTATTATTTTAATATAATAGAAATTTATTTAAAATTTATATAAAGTTAGATATTGAAATTTAATATAATAATGACAATAAACCTTAAAAGATTTATCCTCGCCGGAAGAGAGAGAATCCTTAACCAATTAAATTTTGCAGCTCCAATTAACTTCTTTTCAAATCCTTGAATTAATTACTTCTTCTTCAATACCAATAATAAAATAAGTTAAATTCTCCTTTACTAAATTTTCTTCGGAAATCAATAATTCTTCAAATATTCTCTAAATCGAATTTTCCACTTCGGTAGCGGTAGGTCTAAAGATTTTTTAAAAAAAATTTCTTCCAATAATAAAAATTATTACCTAAAAATTTTTAAAAAAATTTTCTTCAAAAAGGCTTTAGTTGCTACTCCTTATATAGTAAAGGTGTGTAGCTTGCGTGGTTAACGCACAACAATAAAAAATAAGAAAAGAAAATTTGATGTGCCATTTCGTGTGGTTTGTGTGGTAATCGGCTGTGAAAGTTATCATCGGATTGTGCGCTTCCACTTTTGAAATGAGTGTGGTGTACATTTGTTGCGCTGTGTATGTAGTGTGTGAATTGTGAGATGTCGAATGTTGTGTGTGAAGACAGTAACATGTGTGTGAGCGATTTCTCCGTAGTACCACATCCGAACCAGTGTTTAAATAGATTATTATATTTCATAAGATTAATAGAAAAGTTATAATTAATATTATAATTGAAATTTATTCGTTTATTATTATATCTGTTTGAATAATTTAGAAAAGAACGATTAATTTAAAAATTTAAATATTTTTTTAAAAATGTTGCTCCAAATATGAAGTGAATAAAAATGAGTGGTCATCGATTCTCGCGCAAGATCGGCCTCTGTAATCGTTAATGCGGAACAGGTTTCTGCGTCCTCCGATTCAGTTCAGTTTTCGTCGGTACGAGAGTAGTCTGTGTTGTAATTAGACACCATCTGTTGTGGGGACGGTGCGGAGCAGTGTAGGCGGGCTGCGGGCGTGTTTACTTCTGACACCATTTTGTAGGGTTTGTTATCGAATTTCTCGATCAACAATATTTTGCGCGTCGATATTAAAAGTCAGTTAAATAATCATTGTACTTGTTTATTTTCTATTAAAAACATGATTTCTGTACAATATTCAAACAAATTTAATTTTTTTCAATTAATTTTTAAGAATTAATTTAATTTGTTGATCCACTTTATTTTTTAATCCCATTATATTTGTTTTTAAAACTGGGGTAAAAAAGTTTTTTCTGGTAAAAATTAATTATTGGTAAAAATTTATTGCTGGTAAGAATTTATTGAAGGTTTAGAATTTATTTATGGTTAAAAATTATTAATGATAAAAGTTTATTAATGATAAAAAATTATGGATTATAAAAATTTTTTTAATGGTAAAATTTTAATAATTTATTATACTCATAAATTGTTTTCGGATGTGGAAATCCACGATAAAAAATTGTTGATTAATGTTCACTACATAAGATACTAATATTACTATGTCAGGAACCAGAAGAAAGTTTTACAGAAGTGTTTCAGAATAGCGAATATTAGTTTATTGGTTAACATAATATCTAGCGAGTTGTTGTGGTTAACCCTAGATTTAAGCCTTTTGATTTGCGTTGTAGCTGGACTGTTTGATACAAAAAAGGGGGCGATAATATTTCCAGACATTTCGGTGGAAACAATTCTAATTCACTCTGTGATGATACATCCAACTCAGACATTGAAGAAAGATATAATGTTAATCCTTTTTCAACGATTATTTCACTGACACATGAGTTTCGAATGTTGTTCATCAATCGACCTGGTCTCGGAGCCTATACAGAAAATCAGTCAAAAATTTACTCCTCCCGATTTGAGTCTGTCGCATAATTTCAGAAATTTTGACAAAGTTGTAAATTCTCCGGATGAATCTGGATGTGTTAGTTCAAATTCATCATTTAAACGTCAATCGCCATTTCGGCAAGCGATAAGATTAAAGAAAAATTCGAGAATTCGAAACATAAATTCTAATGATCAGAGCCGTAGTAAGGAAAAATTGCGCCCTGTGTGAAGTTCAAAACTGGCGCCTCCAGCGCGGAAAAGATTCACTACTACAAATTATGCCTTAAAAGAATTAAATTGACTTTGGACGTTCGTATTCACATGCTCTATGACGCAGCATTGATGCTTAAGCCTTTCATCGGCTACCTATAAGAAAACATCAATTTATTCGGATAAATTCATGGATGCTTTGCAATTAAACAAGACTACTATAATTATTATTATAAAGTGATTAGCCTACAGTAGGGGTGGGCAAAGTTTTTTTAATTGGGCTACTCTCGAATTTCTAAGCTCTTCTGCGGGCCAGAAAATTTATTTCAAGAAAATAAATTATAAAATGAGTTTCCACAAGACATTACAAATACTATCATATGACATATGTTACAAAGTTTATAAATAATTAACATTTCAATATGAAAAAAGATTTTACAAAAATCAATGAGAAAAGTGAAGTTGTTTGAAGTCATACTCAAGCTTATCAAAGTTAGGCTGCATATTTTTGGTGGCAATTTTCAAAACAGCTGCTAAATGTTCGTCTGTCATTTGGGATTGCAAGTCAGACTTGTTGTGCTTCATGATCGAGAATGTTTGTTCACAAACATAATCGAGTAGTAATATTCACAAACACCAGCATGCTTTTTGCAAAATCTTTTAGGTTTGGATACAAATCATTGCTTAATGATTTGAAGAACAGGATAACATTTTCAGGCTTAAATGAATCCTCAACATATTGGTGGACTGTAATTCAATCAGTTCTAATTGGATATTAGAAGGCACATGCTCAACGTTGACAGTAAATGGATTTGAGAGAATCATTAATTCAAGCTGTATTTTTTTGAAATCTGTGAAGCGCCTCGTAAACTTGCTTTGAAGATCACTCAGCTTTTTGGTGTATTTTTCAGCTTCAATAACACTGATTGTCAAAGAATTCAGAGTTGGGAAATGCTGAAGTTCTTTCTTTCATTTGATTAGAGAAGAGTCAGCCTTTTTCAAATGTATTCACTGCAAAATACAATGTTTTTTGTGCATTATTATCGAATTTAAAATTTTTATCAGTATTTTGGATGAGAGAATTCCGTTTGGGATAATTAATGTTTTTTAATGTTTTAGAATCAAACGTTTGATGATTGATGAAACTTTTGTGTTGTTGTGACTGGTTCATTTGGGAGTTAATTTGTTCCTTTGAGTAAGATTGATGATTTTCGCCGGTGAAATCATTTGATATTTGTAAATATTTTTGCATGGGATTTGAATTCATTGTTTAATTTATTCTTTGCTGAATTAAAAATAAATTAATCGAGGGGATATAATGACACCTAGTACTCTTATACCCTAATTTCAGGTTATAGCCTGAAGTGGAGTTAGGATTATAAAATAAAATTAACTGTTTTTCATTAATTTTTGACACAATATTGTATCTTGTAATTGATATTATCAATATTGTTGGTATACCTGCGTTGAATATTCGTACATCTCTGGCAGGTACATCGATACAGGGTTGTACGATATAAGTTTAAATGTTTATTTTATGTTTAATATATAGTTAATATATAATTATGATTATTATAATTATTACTATCAAGAAAAACCTTAACATGATAGACACAACCCATTTGTTAACAATGGAAGATTCAATAGATTTTATAGTTGATTGAGGTTTAACTTCGTGTATTTCATCTGTTGCGTCATTATGTGGGTTATCCAATATCAATTCTGGATTGTTTATTATGTGAGTGTCTTCATTTTCGATTATATCTAATGTGTTTGATTCTGAAATGGTTATTTTTTCATAAATAGTAATTAAGGGAGTAGTTGTTTGGAGAATTTCGTCTGAGAGATTTTCCATGGATGTAAATTTTCGACGTTTCTAGAATCATTTGATAAATAAAGTCTCCCGATGTTTTAAATACTTTAATTTGGGACGTTTTATCGCTTTCCCATGGGTTATGATCTATAAAGTCTTCATCTCCATTCGTATAGAGGAAAATGCGAGTAGTAATATTGTTTTGAATTTTGTGAAGAATAGAAATAGTAAATAAAAAGGTGTGATTCGTTTTTAGATTTGTGAAGATGAGCGGCTCTTTTCTCTCTGAATGAAAACATTTTTCTAGACATATTTTGTAAGTATACTGTTCAATGACGGGTGAGAAAAACGTTATTTTATTAAACTGTGCGTATATATGAATAATTTTCAAATTATCTGTTAAATTATTTGTCTGCACGGATTTAAAGATGTTGGACAACATAAAAAAATATCAAAACTAATTTTATTAATGGTATTTTTAATTTGTTATAATTATGCGGTTTCGATGCTTTTTCAATATCTAAACGACTCAATGCATTTACAATTTTATGATTTGAAAGAAGTATTTCTTGAGCAATTTCTAGAGTAGTTCTGTCATTTTTTGATAATTCATTAACATCAACAACATAATTATCTTTGTCTTTTATGTGTAATGAAGCTAACGTAGCTTGAATCTCCTTACAAATAATCATTTCTTGTAAGGGGTTATAATCTCAGGATGACGTTGGAATAACGAAATGAGAATTTTGTTTCTATCAAAATTTATTGGACTAAATGGAATATTATCAACCTGAAGATTTATTATGTCTAGCCTGATTTTACTCTGCATTTGTATGTTATAATGAAGTATTGTGCATTTATAATTATCATATACTTCCACGGAAAATTTTCTAGTGATAAAAAGTTTCAGTAGTTTGTACGGGTCTCGATTAATTACAGCTAACATAAAAGCACTTTGACCTTCCTTATTTTGAAAATTGAGGGATTCTGAGACCCTAAAACACATTGAATTTAATAGTCTATTTGCTTTATAAAATTTGTGTCGTATCAAAGGTACCTGTAGCGGTGTATTCCTGTTTAAATCTTTAACCGTTAAGAGTTTTGGTTTGCGAGTAATAGCTATTCGAAAAATATTCTTATCGTCATTTATTCCATTGGCATACTCATGCACGATATAATTGTCAATTCCTTCAATTTTTTGTTGAAATATTACTTGATAGTCTATTAAGTATGGTGATAGTTTTCTTCGTCTTCATCCTGGATTTCTGATGAAAAGGAAATAGCTTCTATTGGATATGTCATGTTTGATCGACGGTTATATCTTTTATTAATGGATTTATTATTGTTTTCTGCTAACTTACATCTATTGGCATGAACAATGATTGGATTATTATTTTTATTTTTTATATTCACTAACTATAAATTTGTTTCCGAAGCTTTTATTACTTCATATGGTCCTTTATATGGTTTGTTCAGTTTGGGACTTCTGCTTTTTTGATTCAGGAGTAAACACTCGTACGATATCTCCAATTTTAAAGGTGTGATCTTTGGCTGTTTTATCGCAATTGTCTTTATATTGGTCCTGTTTAAACTTTATTCTCATACCAGCTTATGTATATACTGAAAGTAATCGGTCTTGCATTAGTGTTACATTACAGTCTGGTATTTCCAACAAATGCAATGATGGCATTTGAAAATTTAAATCGATCGGCATTATTGAATTACGTAAATATGTCATGTAAAACGGTGAGTATCCAGTTGATTCATTTTTTGCTGTATTATAAGAAAATAAGCATGGTCGAATGTATAAGTCCCAGTCGCATTGTTTACGATTGACGCATGAAGTTATTCGATTTAAGAGTGTACTGTTAAATCTGTCTACTAATCCATCTATTTGAGGATGATATGAAGTGGTGCTTAACTTTAATATATTAAACAAGGTCGTTACCTTTTTAATAGTATCACGTAGAAAATTGGCTCCTCTATCTGTCAATAGCTTTTTTGGAGTACCATATCTGAACACAATTTCTAATGCTGGTAGTTCTAATTTTTCTGGTTTAGCCTTTCTTTTAGTTCTTTTGTTATAAATGCACTTTTACATTCTGCAGGACTTATAGTTATTGTTTCTGGAGTGAATGTCGGTTTTACAACTTGATTTTCCATGCTTCAACATCTCCAAACAAATTCGATATAACTTACTTTACATTCGTTGGCTTCGGTGTATAGAAATCTTTTTCTGGTATACGTGAATTTCTTTTTCACTTCCTATTTTAATGGTTCCTTTCCGAGCAGTGACTCCATCATTATGATAATTATACTCACCTACTCCCGTTGAACTACTATATATACACTATATTTAATTACGCTTTAATGTATTCATCATATTCCATCAAATTCTATTACATGTTATTATAACTTTATTATATTCGCTCATCTTGGGGTCTAATTCGGGACAAAACTAACATTTGATGCATATCGACTTACGCCACATTCATCACAGAACTACATTTTCTCGAAGGAATAATAAAAATAACTTTGATTGAAGTTTTATATGACAATTCTACTCGACGCTTTAATCTCAGAAATAGGGAAAACCTTTAATTTAAAAGCTACGATCCCCCCCCGATCATTGAGCTAACTACTGATATACAAAGTTATAGAAATGTTACATTCCTTCAATACTACCATCAAACCAATGAAGATAATTTACAGTTACTACAAAATCAGTATGCACAGTTTGAGACGTTTATTCTTGGTCAATCATAACGATTCTGATTGTCATTTCAACTTTACCTTTGTCATACGGCATTTCCCTGAAGTTGACGACACCCTGGTCACCCCTTTTAATCGTCACCTCAAAATTACTATTCGACTTTAATTCTATTTAATCACCATTTGTAGTCCTAACTGTGTCTCATTCTCTCTAATTGATATTACGCTGCTCACATTTAACATCATTAAAATTATTATATAAGAAAGATAAGGTAAAGAGAAATTTTTATTAAATAACATCATAATAGTCATAATCATACTATCAATGTTTCAACAATAATATAGTCTATTATAATGAAAGGGAAAAGCAATTCAATTGATATAATTATAACATTATCTTTATTCAAATAATTAATTTTAACTTCAATAAATTGTTTTAAGAATTTTATTACGATTAAATTCATTATAATTATTATTATTGCCATAAAAGTCATTTGATATTTCAGTGTATTATAAATGATGTTATTATTACGTCTACTTTGTTTATAGATTAAGTTTATTGTTTACGTCATTGTATAAAACATTATTATAACGTATTATTAGTTTATAAGTGATACAGTCCTTCAAACGGTAAACTTAATACTGCAACAGTTGTATAGTTTAAGCAATCAAAATATATTATTCAATTTTTAGAACATAATAGTTAGCGGAGAATAAAATAATATTTATCTATTAAAATATAAGAATAATAATAATTATTATATGGACATAGAAAATGATTCAACGATAATATGACTCTTATTAAAATCATTTTCTCAGCAATAAGAAAAGAAAAAGAAATAAGAATTAAATTAATAGAACAAATGATATAATTAATAATAATAAAATAACAAAAGGAGGAGAAAGAAAAATAGACAATTGATCACAATTAGGAGAAGGTTTGCATGGAAGATCAAAATATTCCGTTGGAACTAAGGTTTGTCCGTTATTTACTTAGATTATAAATTAAATTAAAATTTATATCAAATAACAAATAATCCATTACGTTATTACAAAAGTCATTAAACAATTACACTATTAATTAATTAATTGGAAACAAATCATTACAAAAGAAGATAATCAAAATTAAAATTGTCTGAGAATAATCAAATGTTTAAGAAAACACCTAGCACTAAATATAATGACACTCCTTCGATACCGTACTCAAATATTATAATCATTCAACCTGTATAGAACGTCATATAAGAAAGTTTAATTAAATTGTTCATAAAAAGATTACTCTGGAAGTATATACAAATATTTACACAAATTCCGTCCATACAACCTGATTACGTACCCGTACTCAAGGACCGCCTCACTCGATCCCTTGAATACGGAGACGAATCACGATCGTACTTCCGATTCTCAAGCATCATGGACTCCGTCCCAGTATCGATTATGACATGATTAAATATTATTATGAAACGAATCAAAGACATTAATAAGAAATTATATATTTAATTGAAGTCGATTACTTCAACCGATAAATAAAAATCACACCTCTAATTAATAAAATGAAGACAAATACAACTTCGGATCACTAACTCATATATCAAATGATAAAATGATAACTTAAATCACTTAAGTCAATTGGAGTAAATATGTGAATCCATAACAATTAAATTGAGTCGAAATAAAATAATTAAATTAAGTCAAAATAAATAAATTAGATCACTAGAATTATGAGTGAAATAATTAAATAAACGAACAATGCATGATAATTAAATTAAAAGAATAAATTAAACTCAAAGTAATGCCAATACCTTCTTTAAACTCTTCTTTCAAATAATAATCGTCTTCGTAAATTAAAATTCGTAGTTAAAATTGAAATAATTCGAATATTAATTTTAAAGTATGCGTCTTCTTTAAGTATAATTAAAATGGGGCAGTTGTACACGCACAGGTTCGGGTACTTATACCCTCCGGATGCGTGTTTATCAACAAGTAAACAATTAGACTATTGTGGTATGGCATCCTTTGTATAATATCGTAATGAGACAGAACAACGATCGAGAACCGGATGCGTGAGGCCTGCCAAGTTTATTCTATGAAGACCGCCGAATCATCCTTGAAGTCCATGACGGATGTTCGTGAACGGTCGTTTGTTTACGCGGCATCGTTTACCGCGTTCAAATGGAATTTAAAATTATCAAGTACTTTTTAATTAAATTAATTAAAATCGTTAATTTCTTTATTTTATTTTAGGAAGTTTCAAAGGGTCCCGGGAGGATGCAAGAGATTTTTGGACGGGCTCGGGGAAGCCCTTTGTATATTTGCTACCTTAAAAAGCGCGGGACCAATTTAGCACTAATCGGGGATAGTCGAGCTAGACTATCCCCACAATTCTCTCCAATGGTCTCGGGCGTACGGGGTGTGAATAGCAACGGGATTTCCTTTCGGGTTAACTCTATGGTCATAACACATTTGACAGTTTTCCTACCCCTAAAAACTCTGCAGCGGTCTCAACGGATCACACTGTTTTCAAGCCTGTAGAACCCGAAGGCGTATGGACCCCTTCACTGGCAACAGACGATTGGAAAAGTGACGCATCCACATTAGAGCTAAAGACTGTGGATATGTCGCAGAACTATAGGGGGTCCAGAATTGTAGCAGCACAATATATTGCTAGTAAAGCCCAATCTTGTTATGATACTGACGAAAATTGATTAAACTACCAAAATTTATTGGTCATAAAACACAAATAATAACTAAACTTCAAACTGTTAAAAACCAGCATTAATACATGCTCAAAGACGTTTGTGGAAAGCCTTGATCGTGGTGATTAAGTAGACTGCTTAGAGTTTTTTCCATGCTTTCAAAATGGATTTTTCAGAGTTGACATGATTGTGCAGTTTTGAACAGGCTTTAGCTTTCAGAACGGACCAGACAAAATAATCAAGATGATTTAAATCCGAGGAGCTTGGTGGCTACTCAGAGAACTGACTAAAATTAGACATGTTTTGCTTGCATCAAGTCTGCGCTTTTCGAGCCTTATGAGCGGGTGCGACTTGTTCTTAAAATATAAGAAGTCGATTCTTCAAAACATATAGATCAGTGGTTCCAAACCTTTTTTACATCGCGGCACACTATTGAGCTCTTTAAAACTTTCACGGCACACCTATCACAGAAAATAAATATTTTCTATTCCGAAAGACTTTACAATAAAATAATATAAAACAAAGAAGATCATATAAGGGCAATTTTTATTACATAAAAATAAATAAACCAAAAAAATAAATAAAAAAATATTTTCTATTCCGAAAGACTTTACAATAAAATAATATAAAACAAAGAAGATCATATAAGGGCAATTTTTATTACATAAAAATAACATATCCTGTATTCAGTATCGGATATAGAATAATAATGGTGAATGTCAGTGGGACAGTTGTGCCTGGTGTTTCTTTACTAGTGCTGCAATTTGTGGGCGAATGTGAGAAAGGCATACTATTAACTCTTCACGTTTTTTATTTTTAATGTTGTTTAGATAAGAAAATGCCTGTTCACATAGGTACTAAGTTGAGAATTGCAGTAAGACTTTGATGGCTTTCTTTACTCAGAGTTGGATACTCTTCCATCACATCTTATATGTTGTTTTTTTTTAATTTAACGTTGTTTAAAAAAACCATTTTTAATATTTTATTATTTTAGAAAGTTTAAAAATACGTTATATTTAAAAAATACTTTAAATTTTTTATTTTTTAAATATTTTATTTTTATTTCATATTAATTTAAAATTTGAAAATACATTTTTGCAAGTATTAATATATTTTAATTGGATTTAAATTATTTTGAAAAATACTGTTTTATTTGTTATCTGTTTTGATAACTCATTTTTTCTATTAAAATACTTTTTTTAATTCAAAATAAATTTATAAATAATGTCCTTAAATTCAAATTTAAAATACTTAATTAATTTTAATTAATTTTTAAAATTTTAAATTTGATTTTAATTCAAAATAAGCTTTTTTTAAAAATATTTAAATTTTGATCAGCGAAACAAAATTAATTACCTCATAATTTACAAAATTGTATTAATAATCAGCAGTTATCTAAACAATAAATATTCTCAAAAACAAATAAGTAACACTTCTATGATGTTTTAATTTTTTAAATTTAACTACTTTTGTGTCTTATATTAAAATTGACTAATTTTATATTTTGTTATATGATTTTAAATCTTTTGGTTTCAGTCATAGTTAAGAAAAACATAAACAAAAAAATCTGTTTCTGTATTCTTGCAGAGCAACACGGACATATTTACAGAATAGCGATATCTTGCACACATGTTCGGCGTTGATACATTTGGGCTCTTCGCATCCTTTCTTCCTGTTGTTTTCGAGCTCGGTGCGGATGGAGGACTGCATAATATCTTTTTTAATGGCCCCATGAATAGAAAATCGATGTGTATAGTCTGAGGTCTGTGCTCTCAGCTAGTTTCTTTAATCTCATTAGCTGCTTTGATGATGGCCTGAGGTTGTTTCTGAGAAACTCGATCAACAATTTTTCGTCCATAATTATACAAGTTTTACTGGATTCTAATATATATGATCTCTATTTAGAGAGATTTTACCTTCCTCTGAGTCTCCAAACACTTCTCTATTGTAGGTCTGTAAATCAACAATGGATGGAGTTTCTTTTGTAATCCACTAAAAATCACGATCGTCAAAATCACAAAACAATTACGAATCGACCAATCCAAATCGTTTTCAAGTTATTTTTCGTGACAAGTATTTCAATCAAAAAATCACAAGGGCTCGACAAAATCATAATCATAAATTGCCTGATTTGCCAAAAAAAACATTAAAAAATTTAATATCGAAATCGATCTAATTAATCGATTACTCTTTCAGCCAATCAAATTCATTTTTTGAGTTACGTGACTCTATTCTAATCGAACACACTGACTAAACGGTGGTAGCAATTCCAAAATATTTAAATTGAATTGAACTAAATTGGAATATCATTTGCATTTTTAAATTATTTTTTACAAGCTTTTATTACGTTTCATTTGTTTGTTTGTTTGTTTGTCTGTATGGATCAAATCTTGCGATCGAAATTTCACCCACTTCCCGTTGTGCTGGTGACTTGAAATTTTCAGGAGTGATGTATAATACAATACACTTTTCCTTGAAAAGTTTTGAAAAAAAATATTTTTTTTAATTTATTTTGCAAAAAAACCACTTACGATTATCTACAAATTTATACACTGTATTACATAGCAATCTTTTTGTTTATTTTCATGAATAAAATTCAAACTCTACCAAATTACCAAATCATAATAACTATTATTATTACAAGCTTTTATTACGTTTCATTTGTTTGTCTGTCTGGATGCATCAAATCTTGCGATCGAAAATTCATCCACTTCCCATTCACTTAGCGACATGAAACTTTCAGGATGGATGTATTCTAGGTGACAATACACTTTTTCACTGTCACTGCTCAT
>MQRK01247332.1:45472-64160 GCA_001938485.1 Girardia tigrina
AAATTTGCTACATCTAAATGCAAATAGAAAGTGGGTTTTCGCCTAGTAGGCTTTGATAATTCAGTCAAAAAATGTGGGAAGTGGGTGAAATAGATACAGAACCGCAAATATATGACAAATTATAAAAGCTTGTACACCAAAAATTTTTGTGGTATGATATCATTTTAATTTACTTTTTAACTTTAATTAATATTTAATATTCAATCATTTTTATATGTACATATAAGCAAATCACAGCGATATAAAATTATCAGAAATTGTAATTCAAATCCAAGTATAATGACAATATCAGGCAGATATAATAATAATATTTGAATCCCGATCATTAAATTTTCGACAAATATTCGGGACATTTTAACGAAGATTTACCACTTCTGCTGTCTGATAGTTAACAGTCACAGCAGGCACTGCTGAACCCTGCCGATACCCGTAAAATGATTGAGGGCTATACATTTCTCTAAGTTAATCCTGCAAACTTTGATGATTTGGTGGTGATGAACGAAGTTTGAGTTTAACAAAGTCCTATCGGTTACTAAAAAAATCTACCGTTGCATACCAACTGGTCGTTTGCCGCAAAGTTGTTTGACCTTTCAACGTCCATTCAAATTAAGAAAAGAAACGAAAAAGTCTTTTCTTAACTAAATAATAAAAAAATTAGTCAAATAACTTTTGTTTAAAATCACAAGGTGTTATATACCCTCATTTTATATAAAATTGGTGAACAAACTTAATAAAAGTCAACATAAAGACCACACTCATATGACTTCCACCACAAGACAAAAATATACACTTTTTATATCATCAATATATTATGGATGCATCCAAAGAACAAAACCAATTAAATAAAAGCAAAAGAAACCTCACACTTAGCATTTATTTCAATTTTTTAGGGTAATTAATTTTGTTCATCAATTGATAGATCAATTAATTTCAGTCTATCAACCGGTAGATCAATTTATCATTTAATTATATATTTTTATTTTCTATTTAATTATATATAATTTCTTTCTTTTTAGATCTCCTATGGATTTACAAAAACCTCAGCACCCGCTTAATAATGTGCTTGATACTGTAAATGTAATGGAATTAATTACCTGTGATCCAACGCGTGATCCAAATACCTTAATGCGTCTTTTGGACGTTATTTTGAAAAACGTCATCGATAAATGATAGTTTCATTAGAGTAAAATCAAAATTATGATTCATTTGTATTGTTTTTTACGAGATTGTAAAAACTTGTTTCGATGTTGTGTTGCTGTCGTGTTTGGCAAAATTGAATCGAAATTCTGAAATTATATACTTTGCGTTGAAAATTGAAAATATTGATTTTAATGGAGGCTTCTTTTAGTGAAAATATTTGTAATTTGTCGATATTTTTTATATGAAAATTTTTTGAAAATTGAATTTTTGTCGATATTGTTTGAAAAAGAAAATTTGATCGAATTATAATTTTTACAAAATTATCAGTTGTATTGAATTTGGTTTATATCTATAACTTGAATTACTGAATCACAGTCATGAATTCTGATTTTGTAAACGATTCTATTGGTTATTTTCCGAGTTCCTCGAATCTTAACAAAAATTCTTATAAAAGCTTCAGAAAAAATATATAAGACGACAAAAAACGAAAGTTGTACAATGAAACGAGAATAATCGACAATAAAAATTTCACGATTTAAAAACAATATTTTCGATTGATCTATTCGTACTTTTCATTGAATGTTGTCGACTCGGTTTGGCGTTTATGAAAAGTCTATAGAAACAACTTTAAATCGTATTACAGTCAAGTTCGATAAATAAAAGAAACAGAGAGTGAAAACAGTCTTGTTTCGGCCAAAAATCCGAATTATTCAAATAACTTTACAATCAAATGTAATCAAATTTCGATCAGTCGTACGTTAATAGTCTCTCTAACGGATGGTTTCAACGACTTTAATGCACCTGAGTCCTGTGACATCTCCCATTGAATAACGGACATCCTATATATTGCAAATAACTCTCTCGAAAAGATGATATGTTATTTGATTGCAATCTGATATTATAAGTTTTATTCAAATTCATGTTTCTTTTGTTACAGAGTCAAGTTAAGGCTCGAACCGAATATCACTAAGTAATATTAATTTTGATCGAATTCGATATTTATATTATTACTGTTGGGGTATTGGGTAGATTTTTGCAATTTATATATACACATAAAATTTAAATGAAAAGGAAATTATTAAAAATAAAATATATTCTAGAGTCAAAAATAATTACATGCGATTAATAAAAAACTCAAAACCTTAATTTTATTTTAAGGTAAGCGGTGGGATAATATATCCTCACGACCTTATATTAAAGAATTAATAAGGAAATTTCTAAATTTCGCAACAGTTTCGTACTTTAGATTTTTATCTATATCAGTCTCTTTCAGCTGCCCTTTTTATGTTGTTTCGACTAATTGGATTTCTGATTGCTTTCGTTTGATAATCACAACCAGAGTTGGTCTGCACGATGATTAAAGTCCAAATTGCTCTGCAATTTTATTCTGCTTCTGCAATTATAGTTATTAAAGATGTAGACTTTTAATTATAACTGACTGGCGGTATACTTCAAAGCCTGAACTTTTTAAATATCTTTTTGTGGTAGGAATTATAATTTTTATTAACTTTAAATATAAATTTGTAAATAGATCAATTAAAAATGTTAAAAAGAAGTATAAAAAGGAAAGAGAATGATAAAAAGGTTCGACAAAATATTAATTAAATGTTTTTATTCCTCATGTAAATATTCTATTTTTCTAGGCATTTTAATTCTTATTATTTATTTGTTTTTATTATTAATATTATAGTAAAAAGTAAATAATTTTCTTATTTTACTAATTCAAACAAAGTTTTATTTTTAAAATTTTATTAATATTTTGTATACTCAACATTACTATAAAAGTGGGTTCACAGATTGATCAATAAATTTCAATCAATAAACCCACATCAACCAATAGATAAAATTAAAATGATATAAATGATAACTTAATAATTATACTATAGGGTACCAAGTATAAAACCAAAGGAATTTATTAAACCAAAGTGTATTTAATCAAACACGTGATAAAGATAAACAAATTTATATTTACATAAATAAAACCAAAAGATTTTATTTATTTAATTAAGCACGTGATTAAGACGTGACTGACTGCATCTGATTGGTTGATATCTCTGTCCTATAATTATATAACACATTACATATTTCATTACTTATTTTCTCTTTAGAAAATGTTTTAGGTGTAAGAGTGCAGGTGCGACTGGACTGTGAGTTCCCAGCGCTAACAATGTGGCGCCTCCAGGTCATGGATAGGGAAACATAATGGAATCTCACCATAATCACCGCTAATCATTTTAGCTCATATAGCTTCAAATTGCTCGTAAGTTTCATCGTGAGTTTTATCGATATTTATCTCAAAAAATTTGCATTTTTTTGAATTTGAGCATCATTAACAAATTTTCTAATTGATTTAACTTTGGAAATTTCAGTTACCTGTAGCGATAATTATGACCAGATGAAAAGAACAAGTACACAATATCCGACAATCAAAATTATATTTTTCTCCACACAGGGTGGATCAGACATTATACCCCCTCTGATCACTTGTGATCAGAAAAATTTCATGCATTCAATTACAATAAGTTATATCATTTTCTTTACAAGCATTCAACTTAATCATCTCACTTATATAAACGAAATTGTGTTAAATATTATATATGTAAGAATTTTCCAGAAATAATTAATAAGTTGAACTAATTTTCAAAATTTATTCTTATTTAAAACAGTGCGCATTATTAGTTTATTTAAACGAAATAATAAAAATCTTAATATCACGATTCATCAAACCATTTCCCCTGATACAAATTATAGCCCACTTGAATCAATGTATATCTTATCAATTCCTTATTCAGAGGGCTTTAAACATTTAAAATCATCAATTTTGAAAAGTTTGATTCCAAATACCATGAATCTAAAAATTATATAGAATCATATAACATTCGTGATATGTTCAGTAATAAATCTCCCACTCCTCTCGGTTTGTATTCCAATCTTGTTTATAAATATACATGTAATGGGTGTAACGCCACATACATTGGAGAGACATCTCGTCATCTTTGCAAACGGATCAAAGAGCATAGTCGGTTGGATAATGGGAGCAATTTTGCCGAACATAATTTCAAACGTAAAAAGAAAATCGGAGAAAATGATTTTCAAATTCTTTGTAATCGATTTAAAAATTACTGATAGAGAGTAACGTGTGAGGCCTTATTAATAAGATCCATGGATCCAAAAATTAATATTCAAGCTTCACACTCAACTTCTCTGTTAAACATTTTCAAATAGAGCCTTTATTACATGATTGATTGCATAATCACCTTTCTCATATATAAGCTGCAAAAAGCCAGTGTTAATTTAGTCTGAAGATGGGGGGTAATCCGCCGAAATTAATTACAAAAATAAATTTTGGAAAATGGCGTTCAGTTCTTAATAAAGAATATAAATTACCATTATTTTTTACATTCCTTATATAAAAATATAGTTATTTATCCTTACAATATCTATTTCAGAATTATATAAGCAATTATATTTATTATTATAGAATTATGTAAACAATAAAACTAGTAGAAATATAAACATTAATAAATAATTAATAGGATTATAAGAATTGTCTATGTAAAAATTAGTTTATAGTGTAATCACACGTAATATGATATAAATCCCTTGATAAATAGATTTTTACAGTTGATTGCGAGATCAAATAAAATGAAAACACACAAGAGTTTCAATAAAACGAAAATATATTGTTGAAACAATGTTATGATTAATTAACCAATAACGATAATATTACTAGTTCGAGCGTTCAAACCAATAAAATAAAAATAACCTCACGGCTAGATAGATCTCTTCTGGTCCTTTTATCAATAATGTCAAAATGATTAAATAATTGTCAGATATTTAACGTTATCACAATGAGCTGAGTCTTTATTGTTGCGGTGATGAACGGTGGATTTGATGTGATTTAGATCGAAATAACTTTTCGGTAATTGATAATAGTAAAAAAATAACGGTTCAGTCGGTTAAAAATGATTTGAAATTGGGATGACAGTACCGGAGTTATAGAGAGCCAAGTATTCAGTATTCGGATAACAATATTTTGGAATGGTAATTAAATTTATTAATTGTGATCAATTAATTGATCGTAAATTAAATTTAAAATTGCTAATAGCAATTCTAAATTTAATAATTATTATTTTACCCAAAAATGAATAATGGGGGATATATATAAAAGACATAACCCTCTTAATTCTTCTGAACTTTGAATTTGATAGTTAAATTAAATATTGAAATTTTTGTTATTTATTTTTTTAAGCTTCAAGTATGTGTTAATACATTCCGAGAGAACTTCGTTTTGATTGTTAGATAATTCATCGATATTAATACTTTTAACGAAGTTTTTTATATTCATTATATTGCGTGATAGAAAATCTGCGACGATGTTGTTTTTGCATGGTATGTAAAGTATTGTGCATTTGAACTGTGATATATAACATGTTTGGTTTAACTGTCTCCAAAAAATATTCCAAAAAAGACTTGGATTTTTCAAATTTAGTGCCTGTGTTAAATGTTTTTGGTCCTTGTGAATTTTGAAATGGTATTTTGAACGAGGTGTTCTTCGAAATGTTTGATTGCGTGGTAGATTTCTAATAATTCCCTGTCGAAAAGAGAGTAGCGAGTTTCCGTGTCATTGAGTTTTTGTGAAAAGAAAACAACAGCTGCGTCCAACTGATTCAGTTTTTGTGATAGAACAGCCCACATTGCCACGTTAGAAGCGTCGGTTGTGAGAGTTAATTCAGTATCGTTTTGAAGTATATGTTTGTCAATTTGTCTTTTAACCTGTTGAAATACTCGAGAGTGGATTCGTCCCAAATTATCGGTTCAAGCTTCTTTTTGTTTCGATTAAATTGCTGAGTGGCTCTAGAAAAGTTGAACAGTTGGGTATGAATTTGTGGTAGAAATTGATTATCCCACAGAAGCGTCTGATTTCCTGAACGTTTTTTGGTGGTTGAACAATTTTGATTTGTTCCAGTTTTTCTTTGATTGAATAGTTCAATTGTGTGACTGAGGAAATTGATTTTTGTTGAATTCGCACTTTCCTAGGTTAAGGTTTAACTTGTTGATTTTAAGGATTTCGCAAACTGTGATTACGTGTTTTTTGTGTAGATTTAGATCCGGACTTCCAATTAATTTATCATCCAAATAAACTACCGTAAAATCTAGCATCGAGAACAAAGTGTCCCTTCTACCACAGTCTCAGCAGCTCATTCACAGTTATCAATATCAAGTTCTTCATCACTGTCTTCAAAATGTGCACTTGTAAAATAGTCGGAAATTGCATCACAAACATCTGACGGTGATATTTCTAGGTAGGAATTCAATAATTTGGCAACATCATCATCACTCAATTTCTTTTCTAATGATGTCATTGCAAACTAAACAAAACATAACACACAATGCCAATTCACTACACATTTTATTTACTAACCATTGTGACCACTTGACTACAGGTAACTACTACCCCAACCGTATTTGGCACAATGCATTTTAGACAGCAGCAGCAGTCTGAATAATGATTCACCTGACTTTAAATATTTTCACTTAAATTAAACATCAAGCCCGCTATATATACCTAATTACAAAAGTATTTTCCTAAGTATTGGTATGATTTATTAGTGAAAACACAATGGTCGACTTGTGGTCCCTTTTTTTTGATGCATACTGTATTCAGGATTGACCTATTGAAATAGATAGAGAACTACTTTTGCCCCATTTTTGACCAATCCATTATTACAGGCGATTTCAGGGTTTTCTGAGCAGCGGCTTGTGGTCCCCTTTCTCAAATGCGGTCACAAATATATATTACACAATGTAACTTAATTAACGTGTAAAATAAATGAATTTATATATATATATATATATATATATAAATAAACAGGTACTTATAGGATCTTCTTTAACTCAATTTAACATCAACAAAATTATTCTTCAAATAATCGATTTTCTTCACTACAAATTTGAACTATCTTTTTTGTTGTCTTTGATTTAGCAATTGTTAATTGTCTTTTTTTATATCGTGAATAATTTCAGATTCGTATTTGTTCTTAGAACACAATTGTAGAAATGAATATTATTAGGGTAATCGGATACACTGACAAGAATAGTAGAATAGAAGTTCTCTTGATCAGTCTTCATTAAATAAAGTGATTCGACTTCAAAAAAAATAATAGCAAATCTCTGATAATGTGATAAAAATATTTTCTGTTGTCGTGATGATAACATAATTTTGTTAATAAATTAATTAAATGATATTTTAATAAATGATAACATAAATGTACAACCATCGAGCAGGAGGTATTACAGTCTTCAGTTAAGCTGTTTAAAACTAATCTTCTCTTTGCAGGTATTATTTAGTAACACATTCTTCTGTCTGATCGAGTGTACATGTTTAAATCTATTCTACACACACACACTACTTTTCTCTCCTTTATTATTCATAAACAAACGAATTCACACCATAACTATCTCCTATATCTTCACCAATAACTTACGACCGGCCGAAAATTATGTCTATTTACAATCACTTCTTTGGAGTCACGTCGGACTAAAAAGAGCAAATAGCGGTCGCCGCGACTGTCGTTTGTGCCGCAATCTACATAACCAACACAGCCTCTATCTTCCTCGACTGTCGACATAATTGATTCCGTCTTCCAAAACATGACATTTGCTGACCGCATTTATCTACGATATCACGATCACTACATATTTACAAGACTTATATTATATTTATCTATGCACGAAAGATTAGCTTTTTACTAATTCTTTAAACTTCACCTATAGTAATACCATCTGAAGACGATTTAAAATACATTGAAGAGACGTCTCGTCATCTCTGTAAACGGATTCAGGAGCATGGACGATTGGGTAGTGGGAGTAATATTGCTGGACATATGAAAGGTTGTAAGTCGGAGGTGAAAACAACTAATTTTAAAATATTGTGCAGTAATTTTAAAAATTATTGGGAAAGAGTTACTTATGAGGCATTATTGATTAAATCACTTAATCCGTCCATTAATGTCCAAACAAGTCTCTCTTCCAATTTGAAAATATTTAATTAGTTATTACGCAAGATGTTTGCATAATCATCAATTTGCTATATATAAGACAGCGAAATTGTTGTTTATTCAGCCTGAAGATGGTGGAAAATCCACCGAAATATATTGCAATAAAATTTGATTTTAATGGCGTTCTTAATTATAAAATTTTGCCATTATTTTTTAAATTTCATATATATATATATATACTCCGAATTATTCACCCAATTAATTTTACCACGTACATAAATCTTATTTAATTACGTACTCAGCTCTCAAAGTCCTTGTCACTATTAACCATAAATCATGCCTTTTGTGAGGAATATTTGGAATGTTTGATGTTTTGCGTTTGAATGTTGAGTGTTGATTTGGAATTTAGTGTCGCCTACCCAGGTGGTTGATTAATATTTTAATTATGGATATCTAAAAATATGTTATGCTTAAATATATTTCTAATATAAAATGATTTTAAATAAGTTTGTGAGGAATATGGGGTGTCTAATTGTTTTTGTAGTGTTTGCATGCTGTGTATTGATTTGGTATTGTGCCTCTCCTAATCAGATGGGTGATCAATATTTTAATTCTTATAATCTGAAACTAATTTATTTACATTTAGATTTAATATTCAACTTTTTAATTTTTTATTATTGCTACTTTTAAATAACTTTTTGATTTTATTTTGATTTTATTTATTTAATGTAATAAATGCTCTGTCAAATGTGTGAGTTCTCTTAACAAAGTTGATTAATATTATTTACAATTTTTTAATAAATAAATAAATTTAATATTTTTAAAATAATCAATATTTATTTAGATTTTTAACCAATAAAATTTTTAGTAAATATTTTAACAAATTATTCAATCTCCATTTGCTCAGATAATAAAATTAAAGCCAATTATCAATTAGAAGGATGGAAATGTACGAAAGCTTTGATAGAGATTGTCCTGAGGACAAACAAATTTGTAATACCATAGAGACTGATCGATAGTAGCACAGTAATCGTGCTGTTTTCGTGCTGGGCCCATTTGTGAGTCAATTGGTTGTTCATTGATATATTTTTTGAAAATTGATAACAATAATTTGTTGGTAATCAAAAGTTCAGCAAAAAGTTCTAAAATAAAAGTGTCAGATTTAATGGAAAATTAAATCGTTTCAAAAAATTAATTCAAAATAGTTCAAGATCAAAACTGAATCCGTTGTAATCAGAAAAATTAAATTCGTAAATTTTCAATAGTATTTCCAAATTTCATCGAAGGAAAATAATATCAAAATTTAATTTCATTCGAAACAAAGCAAATCGTATTTTACAACAAATTCGAAACAAAGTAAATCGCAATCAGAACAAATATTTGTAAAAAATACAAATTAATTCGATGACAAATTAAAATCTATTCAGCGAATTAAGTTCGCAAATAAAAATTATAATTTATTGTGGTTGGTGATCCCTTAACGCCTTAGAGATACACAAATTAACACAAATGTGGTGTATGTACATATATTAAGAAATATACGAAAAGAAGTACAGGTAGTTTATACGTTATCACAATGATTCTAGCAGCAGTCACAACTGTCATCGGATGTGTATAAAAAGAAGAAAGTTGATATTACTTGAATAATTTAATTTTATCAATTTAAGCGAATCAACCTTTTTCCTTTTATAACTTTGTAGTGGGGTTACAAATTATAAAAAAAATCAGACGTTGAATTAAATATCTATTATAAAATAAAAATTCGATAACTCGTACAGTAACTAATTCTAATTATATATAAATATTGTTAGGAACAAATGATAAAAATATACTTGTTGGATCTTCTCTAAATCAAAATTTTTACACAGAATATAAATATTCAGTTATTCAATCTTTTATATAAATAATATTCTATTCTTCTTTCTTTAGCAAAAATATGACATAAATGGTTTTCGTTAAGCAGTATTTTATACGACGATGATTAATATGTTCTGTTGTTCTCTTTAGTATAAAATGGCTTAGATAATCTTTGTCAGCCAAAATTCGAAACAGTAATTAAATTAATAAATTCGTTTGACTATAATGGCTTCTTTTTGATTCAATTTAATAACAGTAATAATTTCGTTACAAAAATTTCAATTTTTTTTCAAATTAAAATTCGTCTGGCTACTACATGGCAATAATAAATTTGAAATTGCGATCAATTAATTGATCGCAATTTCGAATTCATAATATTACTTATCACAATATTCCCAATATAATTATTGCCAAACCTCTGAATAAGCAGCAGCGAACGAATTAAAAGAAAAATAAACAATAAAAAATAAATAATAAAAATAAATAATGATAATAACAATAATAAAAGAAAATGTTATTAATAAAAAATATTGACAATAAAAAATAAATTATTCGTGATACACCAACAAAAATACATATATGTAATACATACATAATACACAAATGATCAGTTAAATCACACTCTAGCAAAACATACGATCGAACACTCGAAAATAAGATAGGTTATACAACATGTATTCTCAAGACTCAGAGGAGCGTCGTGAACGAATTTCCGATTCTAAACGCTTCAAATAAATAGGCCAAAATATGCGATGTCGCACCAAAACTCACTCGATGAATAAAATTGAGCAGCGAACCCTCTCCACGTAGATCTCGATAGCGGCTATCGGCGACGAGGGGCCGTTTTGTCATCAGGCCTTTCTTTGGGAAGTTATGGCCCTCTAGAAGGAATATAAAAAAATAAATTAAATATAAAGGTTAAATAGAAAATTACCGTGAGTCGGCCTACAATTCTAAAAACGCGAATCACACTACTAATCAGCATGAGTAATCGGTGATTAATTCCTGTCATACTTTTGCAGAACAGCATGGCACAACCGGAGGAATTGGTAATCAGATTACAATCATTTGCAGACTAAAATACACATCGTTGCTAGAGCAAGTATTAATCAAACTGTGGTGGTTTACAGAACAGATTGCAACTGGTGTGCACGTCCCACATTACACTGAATAGAAAACATCACACGGCAGATAGAACACTGATGATTATAAATACCGCGATCATTGCAGTCAAAACAGAACAGAAAAAAACAGCACAGCACAAGGTACAAAAAACCTTAATACTTAAAAAGTGAATTAAATAGCAAAAACCAAAACTAACGTACTTGTAGCAATAACAATCAAGACATATTACGATGACATTTTTACGAACTCAAACCGAACTAAAGACAGAGAGAGACGGTCTACGAATCACTAACACAGAAGAAAGTGATAACGCAAGCATAAGACTAAGCTAAACCGACAAGTACCTTAGGAGTCAACTATCCACCTTTCTCCGGATATTATTTAAAGAATAATTTGAAGACATCGATTAGAAATGTAAATTTCTTTTTCTCGTGTTTTTGTTTATCCTTTAATATATGTATTACACCATAATGGTTAACTTTTTCATCTAGACTTACTCGATAAATAATAATTGAATATTTAGAGATATTGTAGTGTTTATTTGGTAATAAAACCCGTCCCAGTCACTGTCGTCGTCGTTCCCCCATTCATTATTAATACTTCCGCAGACATGAATGATATATGGATTATTGAGAGCTTATTCAACAAGAAGCTATTCAGCCAATATGTGAATCACAATGAATTAGAACTGTTGCAATTCCGAGAGTCACGGATGAATGGTGATACTTTAGTAATTAGTCGATACTCCGATGACATTGGATAAGTGATATAGCGGTGTGGTTGTAAATATAGCCACTTTGGTTTAAGATTAAACGTAATCGATTTAGTGTATATTTTCTGTGAATATGACGATTTCGTTTAATAATAAGCTTTATGTTTTATGCGTGATTTCTATAAATAACCAACTTTATATATGATTTCGTTGTACAAACAGTCTCGATTTAAATGATATGTTATTTTATTTTGTAGATAATTCTAAATTAGATGATAAACGAAGTAGTACTAATAGATAATAAACAATTAACAACCGATCTCCAAGTGATAACAGTAAATTGATATGCCTCAGCCTTGTATATGTATATAATGAACGACCATCGATGACAAATTAGATGATTGCATAACAAATTAATCATTTAGACAAACATATCGGTGACAGATAAATTGTGACGAGCATTTAGACAGATAAAGTATGAGGGGCGCACTCGCGGATGGGACAAATGACCGGCATAGTAACAAGATAATGTAATCCATGATTAGATAAGTATCATGAAATGATATTGAGAGAAACACGAAATCAACCCCAAGCGGCACTGAGCTAGTCGGGGTCCCATCGTCCGTCCTGACTTAAAGAGAACCCGAAGGTCCTCCAAACTTGGCACTACTCATTAGATGCAAGGCGAGGGAGAGGCATCCGACCACTTCACATGTAAATATATAAAATCAGATGCAAATTATATTGGGTTGACCCTTAATAACCACTGGGGGCTCAAGAGTCTGCCAAAATGTTTATGTTCGAAGGGGTCGTGACAAATTATACAAATTTAATCATAAAAAATACATTAAATCGTAAATAAACGCAATCAGAGTTTAAAATCAGAACAGCAAATTCGGAAATAGTTTTTGTTAAAAAAGGATTTTAAAAGCACTCGTGATTAGTGAAGCTTTCTTTGATTGGTCTAACAATCACAGTGAACCAATCGACTCAATTATTTCATTATCTCTCTATCCACTTGGCTGTTGAAAAAATGCACACACATCGGTCAATACAGTAATACTTAATGACTACATTAATAACCCGAACCAGGACATCTTCGAAGAAAATGTTTTCGAAGACAGTGTCATATGTTGTTAAATTTAATTTTAATTATTATTTTTATTTTTTAATTATTTATTATTATTTATATATACATTAAAATACAAGGAAGCTTGCCAAGCAATCATTTCAGCGATGTTGTTATAAAAATCAAGTCTTGAAAAGAATTTGAATATTGAGAGATTTTCATTGGGTAGAAGTGAAGGAGAACATTTGAATATAAATAAAAATAACAAAATAAAATAAAAATTTTCCCCCTACTTGAATGCTAGATAGTACTGAAGAAGTCTAGATAAATCTTCTAACTAATATGGTGGAGGCATCTGATTCTCTAACCAATGATATTTAATTAGGCATTTCCAACGAGTGTTTATTTTCCTCGCCTCATTTTTGTGTGATGGATCTTTTAATATTCACATTTATTATGAGAGGCATGCTCTTCGAAGAGAACGACTTTTTGGAGATCGCTGTAACCCAATTGAAGTGTACGACGGTCTAAAGGTAAAACGTTTATTTTGTTTCGAGAGTGAAAACATCTATCGTCTGGTAAAACATGTGAAGAATTATTTGAAATATAATACAGGGCGAGGACAATGCTTTCCACCACTCCTGTAGTTTAGGAATATTTAGATAGTAAATTATTTTATTTATAAATGTTTTTAAATTACCCGTTTTCCTTTAGGTGTGCATTGCTTTGCGGTATTATGCAACATTATGCATGCAAATTTCTCTGGGTGCCTGGATAAGAGTCAACCAAACAACTATTAGTCGCAGCATTTGACGTTATTACTCAAGCAATAAAAAGAATTGTTGTCCCATACTCAATTTTGGAGATCTTGTCACCGTAAAGCATGCTTTTCACGCTATATAAAACATTCCAGATCTCACAGGATGTATCGACTGTACTCACGGGAGAATTGAGCGACCCAATGCAATCCATCACCAGATGAGTACATTAATCGCAAAAATTTCCATTCGATAATTGTACAAGCAATATGAGACAAAGAATGCTACTTCATGGATGAACTCGTAGCGTGACCTGGTAGCGTGCACGATTCAAGTATTTTTAAGAACTCATCACTATTTTCCAAACTTGGTTTATCTGAAGTAACTAATCCAGGTGCTGAAAGAGAAAGCTCCACCCCAAGTCATGGAGACAGGCATGACATCACGAGTCTAGCAGGCCATAGAAAGAAGCGCAAATATGGCACCTGAACTAGCAGTCGAAAAGGTGAAACAGGAGGTTCAGAGATTGATCCTGTTAGGCAGATGGACCCGATCGCAGAGGGAGAAATTTCAGATTATCAGTGCCCCTAGAAACGTTCCTAATGTACAACAAATATTAATCAGCTCAGAAGCACATCACAGCCTATAGAAGTTGCTCTGTTAATGAATATTTTTATAATTTAGTCTTGAGTGGTTTTCTTTCCTTTTTGAAGATAGATTCCTTTACTGTGTATATTTATAATAATTTAAAAATGAAAATACAAAAAATATATTTATTATATTTTTCCATCAAAATACACGAGTTTCTTGTAAAATCATGTAATATATGTAGTTTTCAACGAAAAAAATGCCTTTTTAATTTATAAATATTGCAGAAAAGTAAAGCAAAAAAAAACACATAATTTAAATTTTGTATAGCACGTCTAAAGCAAGCAATATCGTGAACTAGAGCAGCACTAGTTCACTCGTAAACTCATGAAATAAATATATATAATGCAGCACTAGAAGAAAATATAATTTTATTGCTGCATTTTTATAGCCCGTCTAAAACAGGTTATAATACACAGCACTAGTTCGCAGGTGAATTTATAATTTCATAATTATTTTTTTTATTAAATTTAACGTTATAATGAATTTTGATATTAGTTACCCACGGAAATAAACTGAAATTTCATATTTTAAATATCGAAGGTAATTTCCTTAGTAATCTTAATTACTATAATATTTAAATATGAAATTGATTTAAATCAATCAATGACTTAGTATATACTGTTTTCATTTTAATAGGGCATTTTGCAATTTGTTAAGGGCCCTATGTATAGAAATATGTATTAATGCATATTTAAATTTTAATTTACTCTTGTAATGAAGTTATCAACAATTATTTCTATTATTAATTATCGATATGAAATTAAATCTGTGATTATATAAATGGAAAACATGCGAATAGAGTAAAGCAGAAGTGTTCTCCATTGCTCGTTCTATATGAAGCGTAAATGCGAACTAGACTGTTGTTGGAATTGCCATTTAGATTCTGAGATTTAAGATGTAAAAAAAATTTAAGATTTAAACTAGGACCACATAAACAAGTAAGCGAGCATCAAATCGTCTATTACTCTCTCATCATAGGGATATTTGCTTGTCCCGAGCATACAGAGCTTCTGGCGTCCGGTCATATGTAGTGGATTTTCAAAGTGGGAGAGAACAAAATTGGTCTTGCCACTTGCTCCCACAAAGATTAAGGGGTGCATCTCCTTTTGACCGATGGCATTTACACAAATAAATGGTGTTTTGATGTACGCCACCCGTTTTGAAATTTGGCCCGGATCGGGTGACTTTATTTCTTTTCTAGGGTGCTTTCGCACTTACTACCGTATCTGAACTATTTTAAATAAATTAAAATTAATATAATATTTAACCTTATATAATCTACTGTTCCCTCCGATTCTCTTCTACTGTGGTAGAATTTAGAAACCGGAGCCAGAATTTGTCTGACTCCCTGATCCTAGGCATATTGCCAAATTTAATAGTTATTCCTTCAGTAAATCTAGTATCTTCTTTGGTTACATAGTCAATCATTTTTTGAACTTCATCTAGTGTAACCATTTTTGATCACAACACTTTAAACTTTTTCTCGATGTCCCGGTCGTCGTATTATACATCGTAATGAGAAATAATTTGGTGTACCTAAACCCGTTCTCTGAGCATGCCTCCTGACCTATCGCATTAGGAGCAATGCCGTGTACGGTTTGTAATAAATTATCTATATTATATTATATTAAAAAAATAACAATTATATAACAAAAGTTTATTAAAGATTAATGAACAAATATTAATAAATTAACAATGTTTTTGCATTTCTTTTAACATGTATGAATACCATATTTGATCCAGATGTTTGCCGGAATGTTTAAGTAGAAGTTCCGGCCTCTACAGGATTTCAGTCGAGGTACTTCACGACCCGAGCTACCTTCTTGGGCATGGTATGCTCCTTTATGCTCTCGATGATCAAGCAAGTACTCTCGAGGTCTCTCGTGATCCATCCAACCTTGATCACAACTTTGGCCTCCCTGATCATGCCGGATAATTGCAGGACTTGGTCTTGCCTGCTTGATGGAACTAAGAGTCTTCTACTTCTCTCAGATTTCCTTGTTCGGCCCATAGATGTGACCTGAAAATATTCTAATTAAGTTTATTTATTTAAAAAAAACCTAATCTGATATTGTATCAGAGTTCCGAGTGCCCACGGTAGGCGCTGTTCGATTTAAAGGCACATCTGCGCCAAGGCTTCGCAATCGACTAAGCGTATAGATTCTTGAAGGTGCTGTAGGTTCTGATTTAAGATGCCACTGAATTCTGGGAGGGGTTGCTTCTCCTCTTGAAAGGTCATGAAGTCCGTATATAAGTACGACTTGATCAACCTTTTTTTCAGCACCTCCTTTTTGGTTTTCAGTGGTTTTCTATATCATCTTGGGACTGGTTGGACTGGATGTTAAAGCTTGGTGATCGACTTTCTTCATTGTTGTTTCTGAACATTTGAGTGAAAATGTATTCAATATTTGCTGTTCCTCAGATGTAAATTTTTCTTGTTTGATATTTTTCAAGAGTGTATACTTTATATAGGGTTTGGTTATTGTGATATCTCTATTTCGTGTGACTGGAGTGACTTTGACGTTGTCTTTCTTTTGTGCTTGAACAGAGTCTTGTTTGATCGATTTCTTTTTGTGAATAGCTGTTCCTGTTTGTGGTGTGTGATGTATTTGTGTGGATATATTTTTTTTATTGTATTTTATTTTATTTTTATGTATCATATTTTATTTAATTATCGTTTGACAAGCCAGTACAACCAACACTATTGTTAATTGAAGGTATTAATTGATGATAAAAAAAACGGAAGAAACATTGTTGAGTTATGGAATACTTTAATAAATTCCAAGTCTGAGTTTCCCGTGGAACAATAGTGAAATGCGTGTGATTAACAGATTGACTCAAATATAACAGGTTTCGGGCATATGTTGGTTGTACTGAATATTGTGCAAAAAGAGTGCGATAAATGGACAATTGTTATTATTAAGAAATTGTTGTAGTTATTATTATTAAGACAATTGTTATTATTATCACGTTAGGGCACTCTCTTCTAACATGTCCTTCTTCGTGGCTTGCCCAACAGGTAATTTTTCGAACTTTAAATTTTCTTCTTGTTTCTTGTTCTGAGTTTCTCGTTCTGTGGTCTTGGTGTTCTTTTTTTTATTTTTCACTATTCTCCATTCATTTTCTCTTTTTGTGTTATATGCCGCTACAGGATCATTTCTTTTCTTTTTATCATATTCGAACATTCTCGTTTGAATATCTTAAATCTCTTCAGATTTCTTGACACCTCTAACAGCTATTTCTTTCTGTACGTTCTCGTCATTAATCAAATTAGCGTAAACCAAATTTGGTGATAAAATTCAACAAACCAATTTCAACATACCAAATTTAAAATATTCCTCACAGTTATATTGGATAAATTTAAATACGATCGCAAATTTTTACCGAAAATTCATCTAGTGAAAAAAAACGCTATGGCAAATGCTAATTCCCAGTCAGTTAATTTTGAGAAATCGGAACCGATGGAGCTGGAACCCCTTATTTCAGAGATTGAGCTGATCAATACTCGGGCAGAATTATATTTAAGATTTCTTCGTCGTCGCTTAAAAAATGATTTTGAATTATTAATCGATAATAATAAAAATGCCAGTGAATATTCAGAATTATGCACCAAATTCTTTTCGCAATCTAAATTAGAGATTGATAGAAAAGGAATCGATTATTAATTTAACAATATTATAATTACTTACCGTGTATGCTTTATGACAATAATTTATGATTGAAAAATTATGATCACAGTTATCCAGATCTTGTACGTTATCTAATTTTTATTTTTATTAAAATAGTTTATTTGTTGGTTATTTCTTTACCTTTTTTGTACTCTACTCATTTTATTTAATTACCGGGGTTCTATTTTCATAAAGATTAATCTCGCCCAAATTCCTTTAGAATTTTTTTTGGGTTAGATTAATTTTGGTTTTTGTATCGCCATTACAGATAAAAATACTATGATCTGTGTTTATTGGATACAGTATTTTTACAGTTATATTAAGCTTTTCTTATTGCCACTAAACATTTCCAAGCAATTTAATTTTGAATTATGAATTTAAATTGATTTAATTTGAATATAATGCTATTGATTGATATACCTAGTAAAATTATTTTAATGAGTATTTTAATAATAATACAAAATAATTGATTTGAAATTTTATAATTAAAAATAATAAACTTCTAATTTTTATTCAAATATTAGGTTGTTCGATATGAAACGGGTCAAACTTCACACCTTACATTTCAATCGCGTATAACTTAACTTCGAACTATCGTATGAAAATAAATAAGGTATTTCTTGACAGATATATTATTCCTCTTTAAAAATCAATTATTTAATTTCAAATATATTGAATAGTTTCTTGTCAACAAACAATCAAACAGC
>MQRK01247340.1:4212-14570 GCA_001938485.1 Girardia tigrina
TTTCGAAATAATAAATTATAAATTCGATTTTTTAATTAAAACAGAAACTTTCAAAAACGAAATTTAATTCTCCCGTCATACATGACGGGTCTTTTCCTAGTATATATATATATATATATATATATATATATATATATATAGTATACATATATATATAGTGAACGCTGCTTTATGTTATCTCTGGTTATTGTTATCAACTATTTAATGTGATCAAGCTTAAAAAAACCAAAACCTAATCACTGATTTCTGTACATTTTACACCGTTTAATGTGATCGAGCCACCGTCTAATATGATCACCAAGATTTTGTCTATTTTTGTCTACTGGACTGATATTTCGCTTCCAAACTGTCAGAGAGCACATTTTATACATATTATGCTCAATTGCACATACATACACAGCGCTATAACTAATGTTCAACTTCAATTCTAACCCTCCAATACAACATCAATAATGCAGCCTTTAGACGAGGGTGTTATTCATTTTACGAAAGCTCTTTATCGGCGTTACCTATGAAGCAGAATTATTTCACTAATTGATGACGGTAAAAAAACGTCTCAGGAAATAGTCAATAGATTCAACGTACTTGATACATGTCACATGGTTGGAGCAACTGCATGGAGCACTGTGTCAACTGTTACAATTCAGAATTGTTTCAAAAAAGGAGGTTTTACAAATCCCACCATGAAATTTATTGATCCTGTAAATGAAGAGGACATTGAGCTACCTACTGGTATGAATTAACAGGAATTCTTAAATTGGGTCAATGTCGACAGCAAACTTCCTATTGTAGGAGAAGAGGACCCTGATATTGTCAAAGAAATTCAAAACAATAAACAAAGCATATTTTATGAAGAGGACAGTGATTCTGATAATAACACAGAAGACATGCCATTACGTCTACCTTCATCAAAAGAAGTGAATAACACATTACAAATTTTGACAACAACGCTTCGAGGTTCGTGGTGGCTCCGTGAATGACTATTCAAAATTTTATAAATTAGAAGAGTCAATTGGGCGATTATTAAACAGCAACGAGGCTTTTTTGAACAAAAAAGCCTGGTTTAATATCTCTCATTATTCAAAGTATAATTTATGATTTTTATTTTGTAGATTTATTTTTACTGCAAATGTTGGAACATTATTTGATAACGTAATTTTTGGTACATTTTTTAAGTGGTATTTTATTATTTTTCAACTTTTTATATTAACTTGCTTTTTGTTTTATTCAAAATTTAGATCATGTTATTTTTATATAATCAAAATATTCAAAACATGTATCGACCATCAGAGTAGGAAAGTTGCCATTCTAAAACAAAATACAGTATTCGATAATCAGGATACAGATTAAATCCCTCGGAAATATTTAATTAAGGTAATTATGAAATTATAATTGTGTTGATATAATAATACCCTGCCTCACAAAAAGGCTCCGGTTAGAAATGAATTTGACTCTTTTCTGTTGTATTATGAGTTTATTGAGAAGGTTATCTAAAATGATAAGGCTGTCATACTATCAGTATATTGGAATGCTGAAGTTTATACTGTTGCTGGTCTTCCTATTGGTTGTCTATAAATAAATTTCTTAGAAATGATATTTTTTGCAAAATGACTGATAGCAGCCCTTACTCTTTGGAATATCGTTTAATGGCCGCATTCTGGTACCACAAATATAGCAGTACTGTGACTGGAGTGAAGAATATGAAGAGAAAATTAAGGAAAAAATTTGAAGGCGAGCCTCCAGATACCAGAATTATTCAGACATGGGAAGAAAAGTTATTTCAGACAGGTTCCATTCTGGATTCACCTCGAGGTGGACGCCCAGGGAACGAGGTGATGAACAAGACAATGTGGAACAGTCACTACAAACGAAACCATGTTTGTCTATACGGCAGCGAGCTGAAGAACTGGATATCCCTACAAAGACACTTCACCACATAATAAAAGATGATCTGGGTTACAAGTGCTGGAGGCCAACGAAGGTGCAGTACCTCAGTGAGGAAGACCATTTTACTCGTGTGCAGTGTTGTCAGCAGATCCTTGCGAAATATGACAACAACACAAGACACAGCAAGCTTTTCTTCACAGATGAATGTGCCGTGTACGCTGAAGGTCGAGGTCAAATTATGATGTCGTTTTGGTTCAAAAACCCCTTATTTTTGGGAACAAGTGCAGAAGCACCAACCATCTGTAATGGTTTGGGCTGCCATTTCAGCTTCACATTTGATTGGACCGTTCTTCATACATGGATCTGTTACATCTGCATCTTACATCGACATGCTAAAGTCAAAATTCGTTCCTGATTTACAATGTAAAGACATTCTCCTGTCCTCTCACTTCATGCAGGATGGCGCGCCTGCTCACATGGCTCACGCAACAAGAGACTTCCTTCAGCAGACTTTTCAGGACAGATGGGTTGGCAAATACGGACCACCACCTTGGCTTCCACGGAGTCCTGATTTGACCTCCTGCGATTTGACCAGTGAAGCTCACAAAGCTGCCAATGTCTACGAGCTGAAAGCAGCTATTACAGCTGCATTTCTTGACTTCCCTTGAAATCTACTGGAACGAATCAATACGCGTACCTTCCGGCGTCTCCATCTCTGTGTTGCACATGACAGTTTACAAGTATAGGTCTTGATGACATTTGATTCCTGCGATCATGTGGTGTTCAATAAAAGTTTTTACCTTATTGCCTTAAGTTGTTCTACTCGTAGGGACTTATGACACACCCTGTACAGTTCGCCGAAATCTGCATTCCTTGGGTTTCTACGGGAGAGTATGTGCAAGAACACCATTTATTTCAGAAGCCATTCACATGCGGCATCTTTGTTAGTGCAATGCCAGACGTACCTGGACTCCTTCTGATTGGCAGAAAATTATATGGAGCGATGAGTCCCGTTTTGCGCTCTTCCATTCCGATGGACGACAATTTGCATGACGGCGCAGTGATGAACGATTCCATCCTGATTGTGTTCTTCCAACAGTCAAGTACGGCGGCGGCTCCATAATGTTTTGGAGTTACTTCACAGTCAATTGTACTGGCCCATTTGTCAAGTATACTAACAGTACCGAGCAATCCTTGAACATGAACTGCTTCCACTCCTCCCAGAAACTGCCAATATGCTCTTCCAACACGATATGGCACCAATCCATACGTCGCACCTCATTAAGGATTTCTTCGAAACAAGTGGTATAAATGTACTGGAATTGATGCCGTAAAGCCCCGATTTGAACCCAATCGAATTCCTTTGAGATGAGGTAGACCGACGCGTTTGTAAAAGATATGTGTTTCCACGGAATGCCACTGAATAGGAACTTCAGCTGCGGGAAGAATGGGCAAATGTTACTCCTCGATTCCTGAAAAAAATGGTCGATTCTATGCCAAACCGGGTAAGAGCAGTCATAAGAGCTAAAGGAAACTGTACTAAATACTATTTTTTCCATTGCCTCACCTGTCTTCTGCATTCTATTTGGGTTTAAATGTTATAGAATTCATTGCGACCAGTTAAAAGAATGAAAAAGCTACTGGCCGAAGACTTTTGGTAGGACAGGGTATATTTTTAATAACCAATATGAATTAACGTTATTTTAACGGGTATCAGGCTGCTAATATTGATATTCACTCACATTAGGTCCAATGATCCAATCAGTTGTTGTTTTGGCAAAGATATGGTAAAAATAAGATCAACATTGCCTTGACGTAAATTAAAACACACTTTACTAAATGTCATCAAATGAGTGCAGTCGGTGTTAAAACAATATCGATCAAAATATAAACAAACAGAATTAATTAATAATTTATCGACAGATCCACACCCACCATAAAACAGTTGATTTGAGAAACTGGTAGGTCTGTTCGGTCACTCCGCTCCAGAACGGTAGAATCTCGGTATCGTCTGATAAATTAAAGAACCCAGCAACATTAATTTGTTGGATTTCTTCAATTGCATTCTTCATTATCTCTACACAGCTCTCCACATCGATTTCATTCCCATCTCTCCACAGTTTCTGCATGAATATAAACACCATTTTCACTCCGGATTTCGCCAAAACATTTCCAATTAATCCACTGCCAGTTTTGTTTTGGTAACTCCTGAAAATTCAACATTATCAATTTGAACAGGCGAAAGTCGATTCGCTTCACTAAGACTCGTGACAATCAATATTTTTAAAATACAATGAAAATTTGAGCAGAATCGACTTTGATATATGTTTTAGATCTACTGGAATTACGACTTAATGATTACGGAATTTCTCAATAGGTGGATTAAAAACCTTTTGTGGTGTTGTGAACGTGTTCAAAGCAGCAAACATATTAGGTTGTCCTAAAAGTCAATAATGAAAATACAATTTTTTTCAAATTTCTTTTTGACATTATTTATTTGATATTGATATATATCGATTTGTTTATAGCATTATATGGACTATCCGTGTGTTGCTGCGTCACTATTGACAGAAAGGCTTGACAACACAAGATGCTGCCAAGGTAATTTGCAAAGTTGAAGGTACACAAACGGTCGGAAAAAGTACGGCAATTGATTGGTTCAAGCGTTTCAATAAAGGCAACTTTGACTTGAATGACAGTCCTCGTTCTGGACGACCAACAAAATTGGATGACGATGACTTGTTAGCAGAGTTGGACATGAAGCCTTCGTCAAGCACTCGCGATTTGGCATTTAAGCTCTGAGTTGGCAAGTCAACCATACACTGGCATTTGAAGCAGCTTGAATTTGTGCACAAGAAACCGCGTCAAGATCAGCACGAACTCACCAAAGCACAGGCAGATAAAAGAGTCCAAATTTGCCGACAACTGCAACAGAATCCACGAAATGACCGCTTTTGGAAACGAATTGTGACGTCGAACGACAAGTGGGTCTACTTGGTTAACCACAACCGGGTCAAGCAACGCCGTCAGTTCCAAAACAAGATCGATTTGGCTTGAAAATCATGTTTTGCGTCTCGTGGAACTTTGAGTTGGTTTAGAACGGCCAGACCCTCAATGCAGAGCTCTATTGTCAACAGCTGGACCGTGTCTACGAGAAGCTCAAGGAGAAGTACCCTGCCTTAATCAACCGAAAACGTGCACTGCTTCAGCAAGACAATGCCAAGAAGACCATGGACAGGTTCCAAGAGTTGGATGGAGTCGAAATCCTGGCTCATCCTGATTGCGCTTCATCCGACTATGGCCTCTTCCGATCCATGTAACACTTCTTGAAAGTCGCCGATTCGAAGCATTCCATGAAGTTGAACAACCATGTCAAGAGTTCTTCAATTCGAAGCAGCCGGAATGGTACTTTGACAAGATCCGAAAGCTCGCAGACCGTTGGCAGAAAGTAGTCGAAAACGATGGACTGTACTTTGAAGATCAATTGTTATTTATTTAAAATAAATTCTTGCACAAAAAATTGTATTTTCATTCTTGACCGGGAACTTTTAGGACAACCTAATAAATTCTTTTCTTGTTGCATTGATTAGCTATTTAGTTCCCTTTACGCATCAATTTAAAGATGGAAGAACAAGACACGCATTTCAAACGTATTATATTGTAATGTTTTCGAAATCGGAGTCCAAAGAGATAGTAGACATTAAAAAAACAATTGTAAAAGATTCAGAGAGAAAAGTTATAAAGGAACACGATTGAGGAATTCGGAAATGCGGATTCTCCTGTCCACTAAGCGTGAGTCTTCTCAATGGTTACAGAAAAGACAGAAAATCACAGAAAATGCTCCGTTTAAATTCACATTATTACCGCGCATTCGTATATGATGTAAGAAAGTTACGGTTAATTATATGACCAGGACTTCTATTTTTTGCACGACTTGACTGTTGTTTATTCAATCGAAAAAAGATCTGCAAGTTCAGAGCATCGATTCAAAAGAGGTTCTTCGAGACAACTGGACGATAGTTTTTATTTGTTATTGTTGAAGGTTCGTTCAAGATTTTTTTATGACAGCGATAACGAGAACCAAGAATCATTAATTATGACCATGAAGAACCACGAGTTTCCCCTACCTGAACAAGTCTTGCGTCTCGGGCACCAGAATCTCTTTCTCAGATTCATTCAACCGGGAATTATTGTCTGTGTCGATTGATTCTTGTTTCAACACAAATTGTTCGATTGTGCTTTTGAAAATCAAATGATAAATCTCAATTTGCGCTTGAATGTCTCCACTAATAACGATCGATCGGCACAATTCGGAATTTTCGGACGATATTTGCAACAATTTATTCGAGAACACTGAACAAATATTATTTTAAAGTAATCGATAATTTTTGGAAAACTTTTAATAATTCATTAATATTTTGATAAGGCTTTTTTCTAACAAAAGACAATTTTGGATAAACTACCGCTCAGACATCCACCGAAATACATGGTGTCTCAGGGTACGCAAAGGCTATTTTTTCCATTTTTTATTAGCTTATTTTCTTTAAACAGTTTTTCAACCCAATTTTTAATGCAACCTTATAAAAGTATATTTTATCTATTTTAAGTAAAGAATTAATACCAGGATTTTTTAATTTCAATCAAAAGAGAGAAATCATTGAATGATACACTTTATTAAAAACGATAAAATATCAAGGTAAAAGTTAATCAGGATAATATGGCATAAAATGAATAAAATAGTAACAGGAATTGATAAAATGGGTTAAAGGATCATAGTTTAAGCCAATCGAGATTAATATTTGGTTGGGTACCCTCTGTTTCGGATAACAGCATCGATACGGCGTGGCGTGCTCTCAGCAAATTTCTGGCACTTTTCTGCAGTGGTCTCTAGGCACCATACCCGTTTGATTTCCTCTTTTAATTGACTTTAGATGTTATTTCGATCTCACTGAGTTTCCTCTTCATGTTGGACCACAGATATATGGATTCAGGTCTGGGCTGTTGAATGGCCAGTCAAGCAGCTCAATGTTGTTGTCCTGAAACCATTTCAGCGTCTTTTTTGAACAATGGCAAGGGGCATTGTCTTGCGGGAAAATTGTACGACCATGGACGCACATAAAATGAGTCAACTTCTCTTCTAAAATCTTGATATAATCATCAGTATTGAGTCTTTGGTTTGAATTGAGAAGTGGGAAAAACAGCTCCAAGCCATGACAGAAGCTGGATGCTTGCTAATCTTTTTGTGTACCTTGGGTTCACCGGTGATGAGCCAACTGGTCTTCGAACTGTCTGATTGGGGCAATTGTTGATTTTGAATGAGCTTTCATCATTGAACATGACCTTTTTCCATTCAATCGTATAATTCTTGTGTTTTTCACAAAATTGTAATCCCTTCTTTCTCATTGCACTTGTAATGATTGTTTTTTTTTCACAGCTTTACGGGCTTGCATTTTGATTTCCTTGCACAGGCGATTTCTTATTGTACGTGTAGTAACATTGCTGCACTGCACTGCCAGATTGCGCTTGATTTGGGTAGAAGTAATAAAGGGATTTTTCACTGATTGCCTTCTTATCAGTGCATCAACTCGGGGCATGGTTGCTTTAGGCCTGTCTGATCTTGTTTTAATTGAAGTATTGCCTTCGGATTCATATCTTATGATTATATTGGCAACAGATTGATGGGAAATTCCATACTGAGCTGCAATTTCTCTTGTTGACAGACTTGTATATTGCAGTGCAAGGCTATAATAGCACCTCGAATCTCTTGCTCAATTTGTTTTCCAGGCATAGGAAAAAAAATTCGCGACTTGATTGGTTGATGAGGAAGAAAGAAGGATAATGCATTATATGCAATCCAAGTGACGCAGCTTATTTTGCATGCACTGTACATATAAGAGCATATTCACATGTGTATACATGGTCATGCATACATATTATTATGTAAGCATTATGTATGCTCACATAATATCGTTAAATAGTCTCACTCTATTAATTCTTTACTTAAAATAGATAAAATAGACATTTATAAGGTTGTATTAAAAAAATTGGGTTGAAAAACTGTTTTTGGTAATTTTATTTTCACTAAAAATCGCAAAAAAGTGCACTGTCAAAAGACTTTTCCAGCACTGTAGATATATGGGTCTACTCGAAAACCCCGACAACCCAAAAACCCAAAAATAAAAAATGTTTCTATACATCGTAAAAATGATTTAAAAAGTAAGAAGTTGATGCAAAAACATAAAAAATAAAATAAATTTTTTAGATGTTTAAAATTATATAAAATTATGAAACAAATGTAAAAAAATGTAAAAAAATGAAAAATTCAAAGTTAAAAAAATTACAATATTATCTATTAGTAAATAATTAAAATTATTTTTTAATTATTTTATTTTTTACATCTTTTTAATATTTTAAAATTTATTATATTAGTAATATTAAATTTAAAGTAATGTGATAGTTGGTTTTTTGATTAAGAAATTAACCACAATTTAAATGAGAATAAAAAATATCCTAAAATAATGACCTGTAAAAAACTATACAATATTTTCTCGATAAACTAAAATAATAAATTCAAAATTCAAATTAAAATATAATTAAGAAAGAAATCGGGTTAATTGCGAAATTGAGTTGTAAATTTTGTTAACCAAGTAGAGTTCTGCCATATGATTAATCATGTTGTAGTGCCATACTCAGATTTACAAAATATTTAAGTTTTCTGAAAGATATTTAAAAAGAGATTTAATTCAATGAATTAAATAATTTCATCATCAATTGAATATTTGAGATATGTATTGATTGGAGAGATATTAATTGATAAGATGCCACCAAACAGTTGATCCCAAATATTTTAATATAAATACTAATAATATTATTAATTTAAAAATAATAAAAGTAATTGACAAAAGAACGAGAAATAAAGTTAAAAATAAAGCCAAAGTAATATGCTTACTTAGTTACAAAATTGATGTAAATTTTACAATCTCATTGATATTATATTCGCTTCAGAAGAAATATTACCACAATACAATTGTGATCAAGGAAAAGAAGAAGCGCATATCAATCAAGAAGACAATCAGAAGAGTTCATAATAACCTCCACTGTTTTTCTAAATCTTATTCATCAGCCAAACTACAAATAATTGCTCTGAACAATAATTTTTCCCTGTCGGGATTTTGGGTTGTCAGGATTTTGTCAGATAAGGTCCCAAAATAGTAAAAAAAAGGAAAATTCGGAGTTCCAGAACAATATTAATTGAAAAAGATCTAATCATAAATTATAAATAGTTTATATTAATTTTTATTGTGCTTTTTTAATTATTTTTTTAATAAAAACTTTGTTGGTAAAGAATGATTGAAAAAATAATTAAACATTAAAAATCAATAAAAATCAATGTTTATTGAAGTCAGTGATTACGTAATCAATGTAGGTATTTTTCCTTACTTTACAAAAATTTAAATAATTTTTTTAAAATTAATTTTCCTGGAATGCCGATAATTTTTTATATATTGTTGTACTTTTATTTTTGCTGGGGCCCGTACGGAACTACACCCTTAAATTTTATTATTAAATTGTTTATTATTTATTTACTCATTATACGTCATTTAATTAATTATAAATTATTTTTTATTATAAACAAATAAACGCCATTTAAAAATATATTTTAGGATAATATATTTCGACGGTTTAACCGCCATCATCAGATCACTAATTATGTTTTTTTATTGCTTTTATATAAGAAATGAATGATTGTGCAATCACTTACGTAAGTCTAATCGAAAACTCTTAACAAATTAGTTGAGAGTGCTGTTTGAACATTGATTTTTGGATCACATGATCTTATCAACAATGCTTCACACGACACTCTCTCCCAATAATTTTTGAAATGCTTGCACAAAATCTTAAAATCATTTATGATCATATTACAGTTACACGTTTTTTTATGCTCAGCAATATCACTCTTTCCCTCTTTTTGACTGTGTTCTTGGACTACTTTGCAGAGATGACGGGCAGTCTCTCCGATGTATGTGGCATTGCACCCATTACACGTGTATTGATAAACAATGTCCGAACACAATCCTAAAGGAGTATGTGATTTATTGCAAAACATATTCTCAACTTTAAATGATTGAGAAATAATTTTTAAATTTAAAATGTTATCTGTTGATTTCAAGATCGAATTCTTAAGGTGTTTAAAACCCTCGGAGTAAGGTAAGCTTAGAGTATACCCAGGAGTAAAGCAATGTGTTCAATGTTTAAACTATTAATTTCTTCATTATTGATTTTTTCTTTTTCGATTATTTTATCTACAGTCTCACGAGTGAGTCTGTCTATGATGTACTTAGAGTAACCGTTATTATTCAATAACTTGCTCAATTTATCAATACTTTTAATAGATTTTGAAAACATAGAAGAAAGAGACCAAGAGCGGTATAACAAACCTTTGATCATATTCCTTTTATATTTAAACTCAC
>MQRK01247343.1:5859-43077 GCA_001938485.1 Girardia tigrina
TCATCATTCGATGCATTCAAATTGTATTCTTGCACAGCCATTGCAATATCCTCACTCAATGATACATATTTTTTCTTTACAACCACAGGGCGACTTGACAGAGCATTTGCCAAAGTCAGTCTGTGACAGGCTATATCTCTTCCAAGTCCATCAAGCAAGGTACAAACACTGGGGTGGCTGCATTGAAATATAGCATTAAGAGCTCTGTGGAAACCTTCACAACAATTTGTAGCTTTTGGTGTCTGCTCACCATCAGAATCGAAATGGTTCCAGCATTTTATTGGAAACTGAGGAGATCTACCAAGAGCACCCTCAATATAAGTTGATAAGAAATCTGTGAGAATTGATTTTTTTTCATATTAAAATGATATTTTTATATATAAAATATATAAAAATTAGCTCATATTAAATTGATATTTTTATATTAAATACATATTTTTCATGTTAAATACATATTTCTTAATAAAATTTCATTTTTTTCATATTAAAATAATATTTTTATATTAAATACATATTTTTATATTAAATACATATTTTTTTATGTTAAATACATATTTTTTAATAAAATTTGATTTTTTCATATTGAAATAATATTTTTATATTAAATACATATTTATTAATAAAATTTGATTTTTTTCATATTAAAATAATATTTTTATATTAAATACATATTTTTCATGTTAAATACATATTTTTTAATAAAATTTGATTTTTTTTCATATTAAAATAATATTTTTATATTAAATGCATATTTTTATATTAAATACATATTTTTCATAGTAAATGCATATTTTTTCATAAAAATTGATTTTTTTTTCATATTAAATACAGAAAAACTAATTAGTCTAACCAAAAATATAGTTATTGAAAATGTCGAGTTTCAAAAAATATATAGTAATAATGAAAATATTTCATTTTAGTTATTGGTCGGATTAAAAAAGTGTTGAATTAAAAAAAACTAATCGAAATTTAAAAATGTCGAAATAAAATATTTTTCCCATTAAAAAAATGTGACGAATTAAAAAATTTGTGTCGAAATGAATTAAAAATATGTCGAATTAAAAAATGTGTCGAATTGTCTTGTGTCGAATTGTCTTGTATCGAATTGTCATGGAACCGTTTATATATTAATATCAATTTTTTAATTTTACAATATTACAAAGGAAATAAATATCCTATCTAGATATATTTATTTACAATATATATCGAAATAAGCAAAGAAAAAAACAAGACGAAATTAAAAAAAAAACACGAATAAAAAAACAATTCCAAGTCTAAACTAAACAATATCAACAATAATTTTCCTAGAATATTCGTAAATTAAAGAGCAGAAAATTTTTTTTCTTTATTATTATTTCTTACAAAATTATTATCGCCATAATTATTATCGATCAATCAAAAAATTAAATTAAAAAAAAAACGTTGTTTTAAAAAGCAAAATTTTCCGTTAATTTTAAATGATCGATAATGTAAATCGTTATTTTTTATCATCGTAATTTTCTCATTTTCCATGACATTATTAGACACATGTCTAACAACAATTACCAATTTTCATTGCCGCCCCAATTGACGCACAACTACCCGGTCGGACCGCCCTCGTATCTCCCGGCCACCGGGGCCGCGGTTGTCAGCGTGTCTAGCAACGCGGCTTTAGTACCGATGGCAATGGCTCCGGACACCGCACCGTGGACCGAGCACGTGGCGCAGGACGGCCGCGTCTACTACTACAACATATTGACGAAGCAATCGACCTGGGACAAACCGGACGAGCTGAAGACGCCGGCGGAGCGCATCTTGTCCCAGTGTCCCTGGAAGGAGTTTCGGGCCGCGGACTCGGGCAAGGTGTACTACTACAATTCCGTGACGATGCAGTCCGTGTGGCACAAGCCTCAGGAGCTGGTGGACGCCGAGAGAGAGGCGTATGGCGTGGCGAGTGGCGCCACTGCTGCTGTGGCGACTGGAGCTCCTGTGGCCAGTGGGGCCGGCGAAGGCGCGTTGCCAGGGGACACGGGGGCGACCGGGGCCGTGCAGGAGGCGGCCAGTGCTCCGGCGGAGGCGCCCGGCGGCCAGGACGCGGCCGGGACGGCGAGCAGCGAGGCCGCGCGCAGAGAGACCAGCGACATCGACGAGGCGATCAAGGCGACTCTGGGAGCGATGGGCGAGCATCCAGGTTCCTGGCCGACCACTGGCGCATTTGATTTTGTTTATATTTACTGCACGACTGTCCGATCGATTAAATTATTCCTTTATCAACTTGGTCTTCACCAATCAATACAGTCTGTTTGTTCCACTTCTTGGCCCACTTTACACCGACTAATTTATTCTCTTCAATAACCTTAATCTTGTTATCGATCCTTATGGTCTTCCTCCGTCCATTCAGTCTATTCCCTAATCAATCCAGCCTGCTTGCCAGCTGATCTAGTCTCTGGGGCCCTTGGTTATCGCTCTCCACCGCGTTCAGACCGTAAATCAGCCGCATTTGTGCACTGTCTTTTGCGCCATTTTGAGTGTCTTTCTTAATTAGAAATTTAATATTCTAATAACTTTTAATTGAGCTCTAAAAATTCTATTTTCATTGTCAAACAAAGTAAATAAAATTTTAATGATTTTTTCAAAAATCAATTAATTGAAAAAAATAATAAATTTTAATATTGGAAAATTGATTTTGTGTATTTTTTTCTGGAAAAAAAATAATTTTAATTATCAAATATTAATTGAAAATTGAATAAAAATAAGTAGAAAAAAACAAAGTAAAATCTAAACAAACAAGTGATTTTTTTTCTAATTACAATATAAATTAAATTAATTTTTTATAAATATAATATTATTTTTTTCAAAAAAAAATCAAAAAATATTATTTAAAATTATCAAATATTAATTAATAATAAATTTAATAAAAAATAATAAATTTTAATATCGGTAAATTGTTTTTTGAGTATTTTTTTCTGGAAAAAATATAATTTTAATTATCAAATATTAATTGAAAATTGAATAAAAATAAGTACAAAAAAAACATAGTAAAATCTAAACAAACGAGTGATTTTTTTATAATTACAGCATCAAATTAAATTAATTATTTATAAATATAATATTATTTTTTTTCAAAAATATTATTTAAAATTATCAAATATTAATTAATAATAAATTTAATATAGGTAAATTGTTTTTTGAGTATTTTTTTCTGGAAAAAATATAATTTTAATTATCAAATATTAATGGAAAATTGAATAAAAATAAGTACAATAAAAACAAAAGTAAAATTTAAAAAAACATATTTTTTTCTAATTACAACATCAAATTAAATTAATTATTTATAAATATAATATTATTTTTTTTCAAAAAAAATCAAAAAATATTATTTAAAATTATCAAATATTAATTGAAAATTGAAGAAAAATAAGTACAAAAAAACCATAGTAAAATCTAAACAAACGAGTGATTTTTTTTCTAAATACAGCATCAAATTAAATTAATTAATTAAATATTATATTATTTTTCAAAAAATAAAAAAAAATCAAAAATATTATCTAAAATTATCAAAAATAAAAAAAACAATTTTAAGAAAAAATTAAAATAATTTTATTAAAAATCAATAAATTATTATTATAATATTAAATGATTAAACTATTAATTCTTCGAATGCATTTTCTTATTCGAAAATAAATTGCTTTTGAAAGTAACTTGTTGCAGAACTGTTTCTACAATTTTGGGTCGAGTTCCGCGCGGCCCGAGCCAAAATAAAGTATGAGAATACCGTATTTTATCGAATTACCGCACCCATTCAAGTGCTGTCTTTCCCGGTTATTTAGAGAATACCGTGAGGTCCATTTATTTATGTAATACGTCCATTTAATAAGTTCTGAAAAAGAAAAGAAAGAAAATTAAGCCCGCACGATACCATACCGAACCTTATTCTTGCTCAACAGTTGTTATAAATAACCTAAACCGTGGTTGAAGCAAATTAAAAGTGATTGGAAACCGTTGCGTCATGCTTCTACTAACTGTCATAAGAACTAATCTTCAGTTGGTTGAGAACGACTTCTATATTGCCCCATCCCAGAAATTGTGTAATCAATGTAGATATCTTTCCTTTGGATTAGATATTCGTCCGATTTTCATCGACTTCTTGTGGGTCGATTTGGCTGAAAATACAAGTATAAATCTAATACAAAATTTACTATCGGAATGTTTAATCGGATCGATCAGTCGGAAGGAAAATCGGATGTATCATTTGCTCTGATGTGCGGACCGAAGCAAAAATAACACATGACAATATATAAAAAAGTATCCTAATCCTAAGGAAAAATAAGTAATGCAATATAGAAGTCGTTCCCTATCATTTATTGGCCATTCTGATGCAGCGCCTTTTGCCATCTTCCTAGTTGCAGCATGATTCCACGCTCATAAAATTTTTGGTCTTACCGATAAAAAATTTGCAGTGATCGGAACAAATAATAATTCTAAGGTGCCATCTCATTCGAGCTGTAAAAGCTTTTGGTGAGTGAAAAAACTTGTATGAGGTCTCGCGTTATCTTGGTGGAACACTGCTTCATTTCTGTTGAAGTGCACCATTCAGTTTGCCCAGCTGATCACGGATGGACTCGAGAAAAGCTCAAAACAATGACTCCTTTAAAACCCAGGCCTTTCAGGTTCAATAAATTCAACTTCTCAGCGATCTCACGTGTTGTTGTTCGCCGGTTTGCATCAAATAATGCCTCAATCGTGTCTTTATCAGCTTCAACAGGCTTTCGATTATGCGGCTTAAGTGTGAAGTTGGGATAGAAAAAAAACACGAATAAAACCTGTCGGAAAAAAACGAAATCACTCCCCGAACAACCCGATTAATTACAATAATAGTTCACCGAAAAGTTTTAAGATAAGAACGAAACATCTCAGGAATTGTTAAGGGAATGCTTTTCAAAATTACATAGAGAAATACCGTCTCAATATTTTTCCTCACAAAAAGCTCTGTGGTGTTGTGTAGGAAGATCATGGACTTCTATGTCGACCTTGGACCCAACGGTTGGATAGTAGAAGTCAAAAGCCCTTGGGACGCAAATAAACAATTCAACGACGCCTACACAAGAGCATGTGACTACTACCTTGACGTTCAAATGGACCTCCTCGAATGCCATCACAATGACGAAGTTATGATTTTTCCCTTTGTCCAAACATACGCCACAAGAGTAGCAAAACGTAACATTGAAATGTGCGCCAAGCACTTTAGCCGACACCTTTACATATCGAACGAAGAAATAATCAGAGATGGCACAGCTTAACAACACGCAGTCAAAAACCCCTATTTGCTCCCATAAAGCCCGATTAGGCCTCCTCTCGTGTAATTACATCAACCACCTCTTCAAACCAGAAACGACTAACTTATGTAGAAAATATGGACTAGAACCAGAAACTCCCAGTTATATCCTCAACCATTGTAACCACTCCTTAAACTTCGCCAAGTCCAATCACGACAAAATCAAGGATGAACTCGCCAAATTCCTCCGCAAAAAGTTCGGTAAAGGCACTGTCGTCACCGAAAGATCACACACTTTCCTAGATAACACATGGGAAATTATTATGGACATTTTCGTCGATCTTGGACCCAACGCCTGGATAATTGAAGTCAAATGCCCCCGGGGACGCCAAAAGACAATTCGACTACGCCTACACAAGAGCCTGTGACCATTACCTCGACGTTCAAATGGATCTCACATAGAACGTTTCCACAAAACCGAGGTTAAGATTTTCTACTTCACGTCATTGGATGGAATGGCGATGAAGTCAAAACATACGCCACCAGAGTTGCAAAACGAAATATCGAAATATGCGCCAAGCATTACAGTCGACACCTCTACATTTCTGAAGAGGAAATCAACAGAGACGGCACTGCCTAACAAACCCAAGCAGTCCATACCCCCTTAGTTGCGAAGGCAGAGGCGCAAGCCATCAGTCAGTTATGAAAGTATAGGCGTTCTTGCATTTGATATAACTACAACTAAGCGGTGCGTTTAAATTAAATTAAACTTAAAATAAATTTGCATCTGTGTTCGATATTTTCCATTCATCCTAATAACACAAATGTCAAGAATTGGAAGATTTTATTCAATAAATCGAAAAGGATTTGTGGATTGCAAGCTAATCTGGTTTATAAATTCAATTGTCACGAGTGTCAAAACTCGTTTATTGGAGATCGTTGGTGACGTGAAAATAGAATCTTTGTACATCGGTATACCGTTACAAAATCCGGCCCAAAATCGACCACAGCCCTAATTATAACGAACAAATACAACTACCATGTGTAATAATCAATTTATTAAAAAAAACGTTTTCAAAAATGATAAATCAGCATTGGCACAAGACTCGATATTTAAATAAATGGGGGGCGAAATAATTTCGCTAAAGATTTAATTATTATTAACCCTTTCCAGCTCACTGTTGCCATATGGCAACATATTTGAAAAATTAAATTACAGTTATCTCTTTTACCGAATTTAAATTTTACACATAGTCGGGATGTGCCGGATTTGTGACGATTTTAAGTAAGTAGCTACTTATGCTACTTAAAGTAAATTTTTAAGAATAGCTGGAAATTGTACCTTACATAATTTGTACCTAACATACAAATAAACATAAATGAAAAGAAAAAAATTTAATTTCTTATTAAATCAGAATTGTACTTGTCTTGTGAAAAAATTAGTCTTGAAGCATTTTCTGGAAGGGTTCAACTGCTGTGATCACTGATTACTTCACCTGCCACACTAAATAATCGTTCAGACGGTACACTAGTCGCAGGTGATCCCAGCTACACTCGAGCTACTTTAGATAAACTAGGAAATCTGTCTTTATATTTCCACCATTTCAGTGGATCTTCTGTCCGTGAGACAACATAATTCTGGCATAATTCTGACTCGATACCTGCAGATGTGTGCTGTTGCTCAGTGGGTGTTGACTGGACGATCTCATCAACACAGTTCCAAAGTATAGAGCTCTCTATCCTTGATTTCTTAGTGGTTTAAGAGAATGCTGTTAGAGGAGGAAATCAACGTAGAACTTGTTGAATGAACATTCTCGATAGTATTAAAAGACAGCAGCATACTGGCATTTACCGCCATTGTTATTCTTTGAAATACAATATTGTTTATTGAAAAAAAATTAATAGATGCACTTGAATTGTTTATATTTATTAACGCTGACTAAATTTAGGAAATATATACAGTCAAACTCGGTTATCTCGAATCGTGTGGGACAGAAAAAACATTCAAGATAGCCGAGTTTGCAGATAATGTGATATATTTTCTTTTACTTTTTGGTGACAAAATTACCTTCTGTATAGCCGAATATTTGAGATAACCGACTTTGACTGTATGTAGATATACCTTATGACTTTAAAAGATTAAAGTAAAATTTTGAGAAAATTAAAAGCCTCAGTAAATTTGAAAAATAATTGAAAAAAATCTAAAATTGATTTTATTTTTTCTAAATTTTGTTTCTTTTAGCTTTTTTTTACATTTGTATACCCTGACAAAATCCGGTACAAAACCCGCCAAATTATGGCCGGAGCCGGATTTGTAAAAATAGCCGAAAACGGGCTGCGGCCGGATTTGAGCCGGATTCCGGTACATCCCTAACACATAGTAATAGTTTCTAAAAAGTCTCATAGATGACACTACATTTATTAGAATGCAAAAAAAGCGCTATTCTCACTTGTTTCTTAGCAATTTAAATCAACACTGTAACGGATATTCGATGCTCCACAAATAATAATTTGGGCTGGAAAGGGTTAAATAAATAACAATAATGTTTTCTTTAGCGAAATTAGTTCCGTAACCCAAATAAATATTTACATATCTCCTTTCGTTGGCCATCATTGCGTGCCTTCATTGTTTTTTTCCAACCGTATTGAAATCCCCAAAGATCGACAGAGAATAAATCCAATATAATCGAATTCATAAATAATGAAAACATTCGATCTTGCAAAATAATCGATTGACGTATTGATTTCCGAACAAATCAGGTCACGGTAAGCGATCTGACAGTAACAGAGCCGATTCCAGCTCCGATGACGAGTCGAATGAAACGGGCACAGCCAATCTTGCGCATTTTATCCCTATTCCCGAGAAGGTGCCGACTTTCCGGACAAAAGAAGAGTTAGAGGAGGGCTGGAGGACGATCTTGCGCGAGTTGAATGTGCCCGGCAATGCGACTTGGGAGACCGCGGTCAAAATGATCTCCGGCGATCCGCGATATGCCGAGTTGAAGAAATATAATCAGAAGAAACAGGTTCCAATTTACTTCGATTGTTTTTGTGATAATTAATCTCTGAGAATCGATTGGAATCCTATTTTATTATTCATATTTTTGTCAATTAATTATTTCAGTTTAACCACCTTGACGATAAAGTAATCGATACGTTCGATGGTTATTGATAGGAGCACTGACACTATTGTTCTTGAAACTCTTGGAACATCCTTCATCGTTCTAATTAGTGTTATTTCTCGATTTTTTAATAGTGCAACTTGTCTTAGATGGGCACCAAAGGTGGAGGCAATACCAGGTCAACTGATACTGTGTCCGGTCCATGCACTCCCTCTGCGATCATTCCAGGGGAATTAATATTTCTTTATTTTTATTTTTTGTGTTTTTTTAATTTTCTTCCATCACCTATTTTCTGAGTGACTTTGAATTAACAGCCGTGACCAGTTTTGGACTAAACTGGAATCAACTATACATATATATACATCATTGAATTTATCAACTATTAATTTTCGAAGTTCTGCTTCATTTCGAACACAACCTCAAATAACGTTATTCTTCCATACAGGAAATATGTTCTCAATATGGTTAAGGAAGGGGGAATAAGATGGCATTTACCGGATTTCTTCATCATCCGTTACGCCACGATAATGATGAATTCGAGCATTACCCATGATAAATATTGGGTTTTCGATACCCTTGATAATGCAGCACTCTTTAAGGCATTGTTTAAATCTTTCGCTATTTACTGCTCCTTCAAATATGGCATTATAAATCATGCCATATTTGTTCATTGCCGCCAGTACTGAAATATGACGACTTCTAATAGCCAACTTTGTCCAAATATGTAGAGTTTTTAATAGAATTAATCTCTTCTCTTCTTTTGCCCTTAGCCATTGGACCGTGGGTGCACCCAATTATAAACAAGCCATCGCCACATCTCTCTATTTGTAGCTTCTTTTCTCAGACATTCCATACTCAGTCCAGTCCATTCTTTTAAATCGTTGCCTCTTTGGTCTTCCTCTTTCTCCTTCCATTCTTCCCTCAATCATAACCTTTGCTGGTGCTTGTTTTCTTATTTCATGACCGTAGAATTTCAGCTTCCTCTTGATGATCTCTTCTATTGATTCCGGTCTTTTACCCAGTATTTCTGTCACTCTCCTCCAGACAAAGTCATTTGTCTTCTTTTCTTTCCACGTGATCTTCAGCATTCTCCTGTAGCACTTCATTTCAAACGCTTTAAGTCTATCCATACTCTTCTGATTTATTGTCTAACTCTCGCATCCATAGAGGGGTGTTGCCCAGACAATAGCCTTAGTGATCTTTAATCTGCTCTTGAGATGGATTTGCGCTTGTTGCCATACAAATCTGGCTTCTGATTTCTTCTTCGCTTCCCCCATTCTCTGTGATAGTAGAACATAAATATTTGAAATTCTTCACTTTTTCCAGCTTCTCCCCTTCAATGAAAATCTCCAGTTTAACCTCGTTGTTATAGTTTCCTGAAACCATTACTTTGGTTTTTTGTCTGTTGATTTCCATTCCAAATTTGTTTGACGCTTAATGGAGTTAATAGAGAAGATCAAACCTATTGTCATTCTGATCTAATCACATTTTTGCGTCTCATAATTATCCTTTCTAACTTAAAAATGGTTATAATCAAATCAAAAATTAAAATAAAACAAATTTATAAATATAAAATATAAAATAAAGAAAAAAGAAAATGAATGATAAAAATTTTTTAAAAAAACAAAATTTTTAAATAATAAAAACATAAAATAAAATGAGCGGACCAAGAATCAACTTATATTCATCTCTTTCGTCTTCTTGAAACTATTGTAGAATCATTTGCAAGAAACGTCATAGTCGTATTCAGAGAACCATAGCAAATAATGGATTTTGGACACAGAAGTTGATGATTTTACCCACCGGATAATCTCCTGCTTCATTTAATCACTGGCGATCCTTGAATTTTTTAGGAAGTGGTTATAAATTTCGTTTCAAGCTGTACCGATAACGCAGCAATTAAATCCAGATGTTAACACATTTTTTAATTTAAAAAAAAATCAACCTCAAGAACAGAACTAAGATCACTAAGACTGGGTAAAACTTCTATGGGTGCGAGAGTGGGACAATAAATCATAAGAGCATGGTTAGGCTTAAAGCGTTTGAAATTAAGAGTTTCAAGAGAATGCGGAAGATCACGTGGAAAGAAAAGAATGCCAAAAAGAAAAGACCATCAAGACAAGGAAACTAAAATTCTACGCACATCAAATAAGAAAACAAGCTCTGACAAAGATTATGATTGAAGGAAGAGTGAAAGGAAAAAAAGACCAAGGGAAAGATACAATGGACAGACGACTTAAAACAATAGAGTGAATTAGTCATTGAATGTCTGAGGAGGGAGTGTACAAATGGAGAAATGTAACGAAGTGTTGTGCATAATTGGGTGCACCCACGGCCCAACGGTTAAGGCCCAAAAGAAAGAAGAAAAAGTTATAGTATAGACTTGCTTTCTTTTATTAAACTTTTGATGTACTAAAGCAAGGGAAACTAATTGGATTGTAGAGTTGATGTAATACATGATTATTTGTAATACCAGATTTTGCTCTGATAATTAAAATGGTGGTTGTACTGTGTTTCATACCTTTTGATCATCTAGATTACTACACCAATCCTATGTCTGACTGGTTTGAAGGGCTTTTCAATCAGAACAGGTATGTTGGGCTTTTAAGAAGATCAATGACGGAAATGCTCATCTTTTTCGTCCTTGGATGTGAAAACAATACGATTGAACAATAGTAGAAAGGGATATAAAATATTTGTCACAGAAAAATAGATGTTAAATTAGGTGTTTGTCGTCCAATTATATAGAGATTGGTCGTAGAATATGCTGATTTTATTCCTAAAAAATAATCTCACTGATCGAGTTAGGTACGCATATTTTTACCTATTTCGATTTTTAGTCAAAAGGTAACACAATTTTCAACAAACTCTTCAATAGCTGTAAATTTAAATTAATTAATTCAATCAGACGATCGTTGAATTTTTGATGAAGCAGTTAAAAATTTCATTTCAAGCTGTCTCGATAACGCAGCAAGCATATAGAATAATTGAAGTCGAAAATTAGATTAGTTACAGGATATTATATACTTACTGAGTTATTTATGAGTTTTCGGAATCATTTTAAATTTAAATTAGTAAAATTTAAAAAAATAAGTATAAATAAATTGATTGTGATCGTCGGTTTGTGTAGGTGTTTAACACTTACAAGACTCAACGACAAAAAGATGAGCGTGAAGAGGCTCGGTTGCGAATCAAGCGCGCGAAGGAAGATCTGGAAAAGTTCCTTCTTTCTCACAACAAGTTGTCCTCGGCCATTGGCTACCGAAAAGCGGACTCACTTTTGAGCGATTGTCCTGAATGGGTCGCTGTACCTGAACGCGACAGAAGGGAAATTTATGAAGACGCGCTCTTGCAGATGGGCCGCCGGGAGAAGGAAGAGGCTAAGTTACTACGCAAGAGAAACATCAAACTATTCAATGAAATTCTAGATGTAATGCCAAACCTTACCTACAGAACAACATGGTATGAAGCCCAACGCATTCTTCTAGAAAACCCACGGTAATTTAATCTATACATTTTATCCTAATTTTTCATTTTAAATCGTTTCGTTCAAAATTAATAATTTTATTTTCTTAATAATCTTCATCATTTTATATATTATTCCTGTTTTAGTTCATAATTTTAATGAGGGTTATTGTTTTTGTCAATAGTTCTACAGTAATTATGCTTGTCGTTTTCGTCATCAAGAAAATATCGTCTAATTACATATTCTAGATAAGAATACAAACCAAAGTGAAAAGTTTGTTAATACTTTTATCAAGACCATTTTTTTCATTAAATAATAAATCCAAGTGTCCTTAGATAAGAATCTTAAACATTGTAGTCATTAAGAACATTGAGACAATTCTCTCATTTGAATTTTTAATACTATGACATCAAGAGTTATTACAACTCTCAGAAGATCTTTTATCGTTTGACATCTTACTAATTGGTTTTATTATTTCTGTTTTTAATCATGATTATTCGAACAATCTTTTTAAAATATTAAATTTTTAAAAATATTAATTAAAAATAATAATTTAAATCATTTCTAAATAAAAACATAAAATTATAAAAATGTTATCAAATTGTTAAAAATGCATTTAATTTAAATTTAATTAATTTTATTTTAATTAAATGCTTTTCTTTTCTTAAAAAAATATTAAACTTCATTTAAATTGTTAATTTAAAAAATATGAACTTATAAAATGATTATTTTAATTATGTTCGAATAGTCAATCACTTTATATATATATATATAATGAAAAGAAAGGCAATTTTTTAATATTAAATTTATTCCTAATACAAACGCGTTTCACCATTTCGGCATCTTCAGTGCAATGAAATAAAGTGATTAATTGCTATTTATATAGTTGAAAAACTATTACATCAACTATACAAATAGCAATTAATCACTTTATTTCATTGCACTGAAGATGCCGAAATGGTGAAACGCGATTGTATTGGGAATAAATTTAATATTAAAAAATGGCATTTCTTTTCATTATTATTAAAAATGCCATTATCAATTCTAGATAATATATATATATATATATATATATATATTTATATATATTTATATATATTTATATATATATATATATCTATATATATTCTATCTATATATGCTATATGCTAATGTGAAAATTTGACAAAAAAAACTTTTTAATGTCTCAGAATTTGGAAAAACGGCCAAATTCAAGTTCTTGAACAATAAACAGATCTACTTATAAATTATATGCAGAAATGTCTAAAAATTAAAATGTAAATGTCTAAAAATGTCTTCCAGTGGATATATATAATCTAACTCTAATCAAACTGTCTTAAAAGTAGAAATCAGAATATCTTCGCTCGACCTCTGTATTACTTTTTTCACGCTTATATTGGTTCTATGAGAATTTATCATTGACTAATTGAGTATCATTATAAACAAAATCGTAGAGGTAGAAATTCTTTTCATTAGGTTGAAACTATCTATCTATATATATTCTATCTATATATGCTATATGCTAATGTGAAAATTTGACCAAAAAAAACTTTTTAATATCTCAGAATTTGGAAAAAAACGGCCAAATTCAAGTTCTTGGACAATAAACAGATCTACTTATAAATTTAAAGTAGTTAATGTTACGCAAATAAATAAAGTCCAGTAAACCGATTTAAAGTCAATCAAGAAATATTCTTTTATATTCATGCTTTAAAAATATTTACAACAAAATTCTATTGGCTAAGTAGAGTTCTACCCGCATTAAGAATTGATATAAAAAATTGGATATCTTAAAACAAGGATCCACAAAATACGCTATTACAACAATCGTTTCGGCACAGCCTGATTTTATCGGGTTGCTATCAAAGTATCTTTTTTGAATTTTAACATTGTCGGAGCTGAAATACTCAAATCATCCAACGTCTTTTTACCGATTCTTCTTTGGAATATCTTAAGAGAACTTCCAAAAATGCTCTGAGGTCAATTTTACTTTCTTGTTAAATTGATATATTTTTTTATATTTGCTACAACCTCAATAATAGCATCTAAAAAATAGCATCACTTTTGTACAAATTTATTAATTATCCCTTTGGGGGATTACACTTTTAAAAAACTAGGAAAATTACACTATAAAAATAGACACAAAAATACACTATTAAAAAAACTGGGCCCACAATTTACACCTTTAAAAAAAGAACACCGTTCCTTTTTTAATAGATCCATTTTTTTATTTACTAGTTACTTGATTGAACATCTATTGCTTAGCAGTTTACATATGAAACTTTAATAAACATTCAACCCTTTTGTCTTCTCAGATAGTACAAGAATTTTCCGAGCATTTCAGCTTGTATTTTCATTTTTATTATTTTACGAGGGTTTTTATGACAATTTTTCAGACTGCCATCACTGTAATAGATTCTTATTCACAGATTTCCTTATCGTTGATCTCTACATTTTGACAAAAAAAACAATACATTTCATACTAATGATAAAAGTAATCAAAGTTTGAATTTCATTTCAATTACAATCTCCAATTTTCATTTTCAGATTTTATAAAAATATACTAATGGTCATAGAGTAATTTAAAATTTTATTTATGGAAAATTAATTTTATTAAAGGAAAATTTTATTTTCGGTAACAATTTTTTGTGTGCGATGTGAGTATTTTTTGATTATTGTGATTTAAATCGCTCAATCAACAGATTCGTGGAGGATGAAGATCTGCAAAGCATGGACAAGGAAGACGCTTTGATTTGTTTCGAGGAACACATTCGGTTATTGGAAAAAGACCATGAAGAAGAAAAGGAACGGGATAAACGTCGATTGCGACGTACTCAACGTAAAAATCGCGAAGCGTTCCTTGTATTTTTAGACGAACTTCATGAAAAAAGTAAACTAACTTCTCTTTCAATGTGGAAAGATCTGTACGAGTTGATTAGTCGCGATGAACGCTTTTACAAAATGCTATCTCAGCCCGGATCAACCCCTCTTGATCTCTTCAAATTCTACGTTCTGGAGCTCAAATCTCGCTTCAACCACGAAAAGAAAGTAATCCGGGACATTCTCGAGGAACGTCGTTTCACCGTGGAAACAACCACTTCATTAGAATCATTTCTTAAAATAATTGATATGGACGAGCGCGGACGGGCACTGGATTCCGGTAACGTTAGAATTGCCTACACTGGTTTATTAGAAAAAGCCGAATCTATCGAGAAACAAAAGAAAAAGGAAGCTCTCCGACTTCAGAAAAAATATGAATCAACTTTCAAATTACTATTGAAAGTCAGTGATATCAAATCAAATACCAGTTGGGAAGAAGTTTGCGAAAAACTCGGTTCTCACGAGGACTTCCTTTCTGTCGAACTCGAGTCCGATCGAATGAAGTATTTCAAGGAGTATATTCTGTCAGTCGCAGCGGTCGCTCGAAGTAGTCGTTCCAGGAGTAAACCGTCATCTCAAGAGTTGCTGGTCGGATCATCAGTCCCATCCAAACGAAAGCGGAAACATCGCTCTAATTCTAGAGATAGTGCTTCATCGAGCCAGAGAAAGTTAAGAGTCGATAAACCCCCGAAGCGAAAGAAAAAGAAACAACATAGTCGCGGTGGAGACAGTTCAGTTGATTCTCGAGAAAGGAATGGAGGAGGCGGAATGAGCGATGAGGAAGCGCGGGCCAAATACAAGATGCATAAGAAATCAAAGAAGAAGAAGAAGAAGAGGAAGCATAATATTAGACAGGACTCGTCAACTGGAGATGAAATGGTTCAAGTAAGGATGAGACAACAGCTTCATCATCAGCTTCCACCACCAGAGCCAATGGATCAGAGACAGCCGTCTGAAGGGGAGTTGATCGATGAGGACGACATGGATCCACCGATACCGCAAATGCACCATCAGCAGCAATACCATCACCATCACTCTCATTCAATGTATCGCAACAACAGCAGCATGGATCACTCACATCTCCCAATCGGCCACGGCGGCATTTCTTCTTCCGCGGAAATGAGTGAAAACGAACTCGAAGCCGAAAAGAAGAAATTACTGGCCGAATTACAAAACTAACTGTGTCTGTGCTCTCTGTGCGTGTACTCAAAGAAATGTATGTGTGCGTGTGTCTTTGTAATAAAAGATTTTGCTTTGTAATACCAATCGTGTTTTTGTTCTTCATTAATAAATGAGATAATAAACCTTGTTCTCTTTGGACGATATTTCTTGTGGATTTTTAGTAAATATTATTTAAGTTGCTAAGGACATTGTATTTCAACGGTTATTGGGACCAATGTGCGTCTTCCATCTCTTTCAATGGTATTGAACTGTAGGCTATATAGAGATTCCATCCCAACTTAAAAGCACTAGCAGCCTTCAGATAGGCCTCCTACGAGGTTGTCCGCTTTCCGAGTACGATGTCTCTTTTTTATCCCCAGTAACAAACGACCAACCATGTTCTGATGTCCCATAATTTAGCATTCCTTTGATCGTTCCCGTGGACTTTGAACAGCCAGCGAAGCGACAGTAGAAATTTCCTTTTTTCATCAATTCCGTTGGACGGAAATTTAACACGCCTAAGGAGCTCGTTTCCTAGAGATTCTTGGAAATATTGGTATCGACGGTCCGTACCTGAATACAGCTTGTAATTGTTGGATATTCTTCCTTCTTCCTGGTATCGCAGATCAGTTTTACACCACAGCACAAATCACCATTGCAACAGTCATCTGCTTTTCTTCTTTGATGCTTCTGTTGGATTTGGTTGGATTGATTTGCTTCCATAATTCTGTCTTGTAGTGTCTCGTCAGCCACCCCATTGATGCATAGATCCTGGAGCAGTACTGACTTGGATAAGGTTTCTGCTTGTCCAGTGCCGTTTAATGATCCATTTTGATATGTCTATTGAGTTCCTTTTGTTCTGCAAAGGCCTTCTTGCAAAGCTCGCAGTGACATTGGACCATTTTCATTCTTGGTTTGATCAGTGTCGGAAGATCATCGATCTTCCTCCCTACGATACTCGGATTAAATGATCGAGCCTGCGTCAGAGGCGGTCTCTCTGAACAACCATTCCACATCGATCCGTAGGCATTCAAATTTTAAAAGATAATTTTTCAAGCAAATCTGTTTTTGTTATTTTCCTTGAATATTTTTTAGTAATACATCGACAATGTATGCATGCTTTTTTGTCTTCGTTTATTTTTACCTTGTTGAATGGGTTTGTTTCAATTGAAGAAGCGTTGAAAAACTACTTACACAAAAACAGTACACCAGAACTGAGTCAATTATTTCGTAGCAAATAAATAAGTTCAAAGAAATCATTTTTCAGATCAAAAATTCTTCATGTACTTCATTCGTAATGTTGGCAATATCAAGAGAAGATGAGAATGGATTGTGCACAAAGATTCTGTTGTCAGTTTTGGAAGACAATTCTGAAGCTCAATTTTAAAAAAAATCAAGATGTCCAATAATATCTTTCTGCAATTCATTTTGAATTCGCCTTGCAATGTTTCCAAAATTTATTTTCCCTCTCCTGTTCTTGATATTGCCTACAAATGCTCTGAGATTGTCTTGAAAATCAGTAATACTTGTGTCTACTAAATAAGCAATTCTTTACACCCAACCTTCATCACTAAAATAAGCCACAAGCTCATGTTTTTTTCTGAACATTCAGAAATAACTTGATTTCCCTTTAAAGTCGAAAAAAACAATTAATATTTCCTTTTGATAACCTTCGAATAGTAGTGTAAAAAAGGACATAATGATCAGCATTCAAATCATTTCGAAACTTATTTGAAAACCAGACTTTGATCTCAGCATATCTGGTGAACCGTATTTACAAACTCCTCAAATATTTTCCCATTCTAATCTTTTATACATAAAAAGTTATTGATATTTTTCTCTTCATTTGTAGTTGTTTCATGAATTTCAGAAGGTAGCAAGTCTTCCTTGATGTCATTTAAATGAACATATTTTACAAAGATAAAACATGAGCTTACATCTGTTGAATCATTCAGTTAAATAGAAAACCAACCAAAAATCTGCTTTGTAACATCTGTAGACATATCTGCTATAAGTATTAATAGAATTATTAGACAGAAATATTTTATGGAATTTAGCTTTACTGGAATCTCCAAGAATTAATTTATTCATTTTAATTTGTTCATAATTGAATATTGTTCATAATTTGTTTACAAGCAAATAGTGTCTCCAAAAAGTGAATAAATTTTTTAAATGAGGATACTATTTGGATTTTATCAAAAATAAACATAAAAGTTGCAGAAAACAAAAGAAGTTTCCTAATAAATTTATTCATCTTCTATTTCAAGTTCATCCGATTCTTCGGAAACATCAGTTGGTTCAACAGATGGATTAGATGCTTTCTTCTTTAAATATTTTTCATTAAATAATGTTCCGTAGACATCATGCGTCACTTTGTGCCATTTCATACTACCAAGAGAGATTTCAGCCGCATTTAAAGAATTTATTTTCCGATGGTACAGTATTTCATAAATTTCTAACCCAAGAATTACTTCTCTAAGATACTAAATCTTTAAACTCCTTAAAAATTCCAATTTCCTCTTGAAGATATGGTGTTAATTCGCCCTGAATAATGGCCATCAAAATGTTCCTTCTCTGAAAATATTTTTTGATCGCCTTGGAAATGTGAATTCTACACGAATCCCAAATTGATGCATTTAACTGGACTTGTATCAAATCTATGAAATAATAAATCAATCCAATGGATTATATTATCTTGGGTTATCAAAACTCGGTTTTGTATCGTAGACATTACTCGAATTTCATTTAAAATCGACTTCTGATCTTTTCAATTTTGAAATGAAATTTTTCCATTTCATAATTATGGTTATTAAGAACACCAACATGGGTTTTCAAACCTTTATTTTCAACACATTTAGAATTGTCTTTTGGACAATCTTCAGCAAAGTTTTCGTAATTCGACATCGTCCTAAATTGATAAATTTTAGTTAATGTTTTTAATAAACAATTATTCGAACAAATTTTTCATTATTTTCAGATTTTATTTTTAAAGTTCAAATTTTGTAATTTTAGTAATAATTTTATCTACATATTAATTTTATTTAAAAAATGATTTTATGTAAAGAAAGAACATTTATTTAATTTAAAACTTAGTTAAAAGCTATTTACTTTATTTAAATTTTTAGTATGAAAATTTGAAACGATTTAATATTTTTAAAGTTTTTTAAATATCTTATTCTGTACTTTCAAATGTAAATTATATTCGAATTTATCGTGAACATCCAAAATATCAATTTTCCATCTGGGTGGGAGAAACACATTTCCAAATGCTAAACTCAACATATAAAATTCAACAAACCAATTTCAACATACCAAATTTAAAATATTCCTCACATCCCCCTCGATTTAAATGGCTTTAGCCATTCCACATTTCTGATCAATATTCTACCATCATGTAATTGTATCGCGTAACTTCTTTCGTGTCGTCGGTTCTTTATTGTGGCTAAGCCCTTATATCGATCCTCATCCTTCGTTACGTTTTCTTTCTTTATAAGCACTTTATCTCCAATTCGGAATACTCGTTTCGTTTGTGTCGCGCTTTTATTCATTTCCTTCTCGACATGACTTTTCCCCCGATGTTTTTCCACCAATGTCTTAGTTTCCTACAAAAAATTATTTCTGCTGGAGATATCCCTGTGATTGCATGAATTGTGCTAGTTAGCATAAACTCTATTTCTGGTAGGATTTCCGTTCAATCTTTGTGGACCTCGTATTTCATCCGTATATTCATAGCATCCCTAATTGTTCTGAATTGTCTCTCAACAATCCCATTGGTATTGTGGTGTTAAGGACTGGAATATACTCTCTCATCTTTAAGTCTTTTTGCTGTTCCCTTAAAAAGGGCTGATTCGAATGTTTTTCCTCTATCCACATAGATTTATTTTCGTGTTCTGTATTTCCAAATCCATTTGTCGCACGGTTTTCTCGTCTTGATGAGCTACTGCGTTCAAACTGATGTATCTGCTAAATTGATCGATTATTGCTAGTATGTATTGACATATATTAATATTTCTTTTAAAAGGTTCGAACAAATCCATATATATTTTTTAGAATGTTTCATCAGCAGATTGTTTAATATGTTTCTCTTTTGTTTTTGTTGTTAGGGTCTTTCTTTTCTGACAATTCATACAACTGTACAAATACCTCTACCGTTTTTCTAATATCTTTGTTACGACCCTCTCAAGTTATAACATTTTCAGGAGCTGTTGAGCCCCCAGTGGTTAATAAGGGTCAACTACAACTAAATGTCATTTTAGGAATGTGTTCATAAGCTTATTTGTAAACGGGTCGGACGTCTCTTCTTACTTAACATCTGACTAGCAGTGCTAAGCTTGACGGGCCTGCGGGTTCGATTAAAGACAGGATAGGCTAACTCAGTATCCAACGGGGATGACTTCGTGTTATGTAATACGCACACGTCTAGCTGAGTGGTTTAAATTATGATCGTATTAAGGAATGTAACTTGTTGCACTGTTATATAATATGTCTCCTTGAACTTATGGCATTGTTGTGTAACGTGTATAACTTGAGGCATTGTTGTACTTTGGTATATCTGAAATCATTTAATTTATATAAGCAATATGTATTGTTATGTATCGTTATTACTATATCACCTGTCTATTATCATTATGTTATCCGTTGATCGTCGTCATGGGACGCATTGGTTATCATTATTTGTTGGCTATTATTAAGGCGAGCATCATGTTATGTGGCAAATTTATATCATCATATCGTCATTAAATACTAGTGTGCACCAGCACTAATTTATTCTTTGTGCCATGGATACGCAATGAATAGATTATTATTATTATATGTGATTATTCATCGTCATTTGGCCATATAGCTTTTATTAATTTCTAAAGAGCAATTACTTAAACAATGTCCTCCGACAACAGCAAAATATAGAAAATCTTTCATTAAATTTATATCAACAATAGTTGTCATCTTGATTGTCGTGATTGCTAGTTTTTCCGTTCGTTGTCACTTCCCCACAAAATCAAAAGAAAATACAATCAATCAACAATTCAAACAACCAATTCATCAATAAATGCAAATCCGAATTCCAAGAAAATCTCGAATTAAAAAAAAACAATTTTTGTGATATTAATTAATGGAAAAACTCGTGCAAGTTTTCTATTTTCAGTTTTTGATCTGTGTATTTTACCAGGAAAATCTTTTAAATATTTATTGTTACAATTGACTACTCTAACGATTTTGTTTTATTATTCCATATAAATTATTTTCGTTGGAATTTTTAAAAAATTTATATCAACATGCCCTACAACTCCACTACCACGGTTTGTTTAGTGCTAACGGAACGATCAACATGGCGATCAAAAAAACGATCATCACATCGGATATAATAAAACCCTGGATGAAGCAGGTCGAGCCGTTCATCGTGTTCCTTGATTCGTCCCCAGGTACCTATATCAATACTGGTGTTATTGTTCTGTTCTGTCTTGTTGTGATTGTCGGTGTGGTTTCTTATGGTGTCACCTTGATTGTCGTAGTTGTTGTGTATGTGATTCATATGTGTTGTAGCGCTTGTTCATACCTGCCTCACCTGCTGCTCGGATGAGGGGTGGTTCTAGTTTTTTAACTGATGGTATACGCATTCCTTGGCGTCATCCCCGATTTGAGCGTGCCAAATGCACACGTCTGTCATTTGCATGTCACTTCTGTCGCAGGAATAGGTGTATCCAGGCTGACATTCGGCTTTCTTGCCGAATTTTTAAGGAAAAAATCACAGTATGCTGCTCCTTCCAGGTAGGGCAGACGGTGAAAGCAGTGCCGATGTGTCCTCTTGATTTCATGTGTTCGTGGTCCTGTCTGAAAATTTTCCAATTGTTGCGTGATGCCGTACCGTCTTGCAAGTGCGAATGTGTCCCGTTGATGGCGGCTAAGTTCGACTGCAGGGCCACTATCTGTTGGATAGAAGTGTGAACTCCGCACCGAGTGGATTCATCTGTGTGATTGGACTTGGTATTCGATGGTCGTCGCTGGCAGTAGAAATAATCGGGTAGCATTCACCCCTGTGATGTCCGAGGGTGTCGGTGATCTTATCAGCTATTCTGGCAAGCTCCCCAAGCGGCAGATTGTAGGAGGTGGCCTGTATTGCCCACTATGTGTCTGTAAGTGCTTGGAGGAAGAGCTTCCATAACACCTGCTGATTTCTATAATCATTGACCGTCGCCGGATTGAGTGTGTGTAGCTCGGTGGTCACCTTGGTGAGAAATTCTGTGGGTCTCATGTATCCCATCGACTGAATCCTGAAGTACTGATTGATGTGTTCGTGGAAGGTCTTGGATTGCGCCTTCATTAATTGTTTGCACAACTGATCGTAGGGTCGGACATGTTCCATAATGACTGGTACTTCCTTGTTTATCGTCCGCCATTGATCCACCGGTAGTGCATACACGAGATGATGAAACCGCGTGTGTTGGTTCTTAACAGTCTTCAGTCGAAACTACATCAGTCCTAGCCAGGTTCTAGGTAACCCGTCGTCATCCAAAAAAACGGAGTAGTTGGTAATGACCTTGAGTGCACTCCGAATGGTGCCTGCAGCTGTAGTGTGACGGTTTCTGAGAATTCAGACGCGTCGTGGGGATCTCCACCGCCTAGCAGTGTGAAGTGGAAGACGATTATGGTGTCCGTCGTGATCCCGTACTACCTGAAGGAGAGTAAACAACCTAAACAAGGAGAGCAATCCTAAAAACAACATGCAATAAACAATATTCTTCACACTATTAAAAAGAAAGTTATTCAATTACTAAATACAATAATAAAGTATTAAAACTAAAACACAAATTTCTTTAATATTTTCTGACATGAAAAAATTTTTTAAATATTTTTGAAATTTCTGATAGAAATTTCAATTTTAACTGACATTGGAATTAAAATTTAGAAATTTTCCCGCAATTATTTTTATATCCCATGCTTAAGAATCGCTGGGATAGATGACGTTAGAACAAACAAAAGCGGTTATATGTTGGACGACGCTTTAGTGAAATGGAAGACTTTTTAGAAGAATGCTGCATCTTTCAGCGATCTGTTCGGAACGCGGCAAATCTAAAGGGAGCATCATATGGACTTTATAAGCTCATCTGAGAAGTGCAACACTACTCTATCAATTGCTTGATTAATCGTCGTGTTTGTCTTCATACTTCATAAAACATCATTTTTGAAGATTCATGTATTTATAAAGTAATTTATTATTACTTGCATTTTTGTACCTTTTCAATCTTGGACATTTATTTTGAGAAGCACTGAAATAATTGCCTGGCGAAATTAACTGAATAATAATTTCAAGAAAGACAATCCGAAATAAGTTATTTAAGCGGGTCACACAATCTGTACAAACAACAAAACAAAAACTTAAATTTATAATTTATTCTTTAATACAAATTTACAATAATCTATGCGAAAGGAAAAGAAGTAACTCTAAGGATTTTTTCGATCAATTCGTTAGCTGCGGGTCTATCATTCTCTGACCTTGCCAGACAATGGAACATCATCTAATAACAATGACCATAAAATACAGAGTCACCTTGACACTACTGATTTCTATCCATAAACGATAAGGCAAGTGAATCTTTACCTGAATTAGATAAGAAAAAGTGCGACAGTTAAATTCTGGCACTGAGGGTGTAAAAATTACACAAAACGCTTTTCTAATCTCTTTATTCTTTGTCACAATCGAAGAAAACAATGAATATTGTCACAATTTTCGATTAAACTTTTCGTGTATTTTTGCCCGAGGTGATTATTACGATTTTCTTTCAAAACTTTGACGATTTGGCTTCGGATCACACTGAAAACAACATGTCTCACGACCACTGATAATTGATTTCAGAAAAACAACACTCTCTGAAAACAACATCCATGGAATTTAGAAACCATTTTTTGAAGGCTTTTTACTCAATCAATTTTCTCCAATCTTTGCACAATTACTCATTCTCGATGACAATAAATGATCATGTAAAAATTTGATTGAAAAATACTTTTTAAGATCCCAAAATGGGGAAAAACGGAAAATTCGGAGTTCCCGAACAATATTAATTGCAAGATATCTACTTATAAATTATAATTAGTTTATATTAATTATTAATGTTTTTTTAATTAAAATTTTTAAAACTTCGTTGGCAAAGTAGAGTTCTGTCTGCATGAAGAATGGATATAAAAAATTTAATTTTTTGATTTACTAGTCTTACAAACAAACCAACATTGTCAAATAATAATGATGATAAAGTAAAAAGCTTTGTTATATATTATTTTGTTCATGTTACCATTTGAAACTTTAGGCATTCTTTATTTCTTGATTTTTTATAGGATTTTTTGAAAGAGATACAATGTCTTCTATTTTCTAAGTTGAATTTTCTATTTGATTTAGGATTCCTGAGATGTTATGGATTAAGATGGTTTTTTAGTAAAATTGAAACAGTTCGAAGTAAACAGTAATGCAAAAATCGGGGGCCTTTAGCGATAAAGTTCTTTGATATTTATTAGAATTCCCTGCAGTGATTTTATAATTAATTTTCATGAATAATAAAAAGTAATTAAATCTTATATTTATTTTCAATCCGTACCTATGCTCGATATTTGTACATTCCATTTTTTTTATATATTTGATAAATTGTTTATAGCATTGACTCATAATGAAGATATATTCATAACATAGATACATTTTTAATTCATGAATATATCTATTTTATGAGCAAAATATTTGTCTTTTCTTCATTATTTTACTTTACCGTTTATGGATAGTTTCAGTCACAGAATTGTTTTACTTTTAATAAAAAGTCCGTTGCATTCACACATCTCGGTGTATAGAATGAATAGTTTTGAAGAATATATGCTGCATAATCTTCAGCCGTTTCAGCAACGAACAAGAACGAGGATTTGACAAATTTCGGTTGAAAATCATAAATTAATATATAAAGTATAATGCCCATAGCCCAAATATCAGATTTTTTTGCGAAAAACTAAGTTTAGAATTTAGACAATCCATAAAGTGATAATAATAATACTTTTTCTTTACTGGCCAATAATTCGGGACTCATGTAAATAACTGTGCCCAAATTGTCCCCACCATAAATCACAGACGAATCCGGAGGCAATATCTTACTTATTCCATAATCGATGATTTTAACATCAAAGTCATCAGTAATGATAAAGTTTTGTAATTTCAGATCTAGATGGGAAATTCCTAACGACACATTTTAGATCATCAATCTCTAGACTAATTTACTTTGGTCATGCATAGCTTTGACACAGTGCAGCATTTGCAACCAAAAATATAAAATAAAACATGAATCAATCTTCGGTCTTTTAGAAGCAATGAAATTCTTCAAATCTGTTTTAGCCTTCTCCATGACGATAATCGCTCCCTCATTGCCAATGTAACTGCAAAAAATAGCAAATAAGTCTTCAAAATGTTCAGTTTATTAATGTTGTGATGTTAATATTTTGTGGATATTTTTTATACTATTTTCTAAATATAGATAGATATCGTATTGTTTGATGACTACAGTTAACCATTTTAGGAATGTCCATTGCCTCTTACTGATGTGTTCTCCAAGTATTAAAATGTCATTTACACAATAAATTACTATAAAAGATTTCCCAATATCAATATATAAAGTAATTATTTGTTTCTTATTTAACTACGACCATCAATCGTTATTATTCAGCGTCAAATAAATTCACCAAACCAACCTCAAGAAAAATAACTTGATGCAACGCGTTGACGCTTGTGTAATTCGTACGATATACATAAATTTAAAATTTTACGGTCTTTTAGACCGATTAGCGACCGATCCCGGGTTAAGCACATGAAAATTGGTATATTATTTTTCCAATTTTCCTTAAATTATCCTTTATATTTTAATTATAGTTTTACATTTATTCATTTTTACAATTATTATTAGTCGATCGAAAGCTGTAAATATGTTCTGAGCTTCCTGCGACAATATAATGAAGTGCTTAGTAATTGGTAACCTGATAGTGGATATAAAACAGAAGATTTTAAGAAAGTATAATTCAAAGATAGGAGGAGTCAAAATTTTTAAAATGTATATTGCACATATGGCAATCATAACCGAACAAACGGTTATTGAACAAAGTTTGGGAGTACTGGCTCATGCCATTTATTCTCCGAATCTGGTTCTTTTGGATTATCATTCATTTAGATCGATTAAGTATTCGATGAGCATTGTAACAGTAAAGATAATGTTGAATAAGGAAATCTCTTCGGTCAGCACTCTGAATCAAAACTCACTTCATTTTGTTATAGATGGAACTCGAAATCGTGTATTAGGATCACAGGGTACCACCGATAATAATTACGATCATCTTGAAGTGAATTCGAATATTAAACTAGTGACCGTTTAGTTACAATCGATTGCGTTTAATTTTCGTCATTTCAACAAATAAAATAAATTATGCTAATGTTTCGAGAAAATAAGATCAAATGTTGTACCATCAATGTAAAAGAAATTTATAAATTGAAATATAAAACTCATTATAATAATTACCACAGCGTTAGAATCCCATTAATCTTATTTGATACTCAGGAAGCAATTTTTTATAAGCCCTTCAAATACCTTTCAAGATACCATTTTGTTTTTGATTACCACATTTGTCTAAGGAACAAATCATACATTATTTTACTTTTCTACCAGAATTCAGCACCCCGAAAATGTATGTCAATGTACGATTTTAATAATAAATATTATTATTATAGGATCTAAATAGATACATCAGACGATAGCACTTAATCACAACACCACCCAGAAGGGGTGGTGGTTCATTTATATATCCGATGGATGACTGCACTTAGATGAAAAATAAATGGATGGTTAAAGAAATATTTAATAAAAGATGAAGGGCGACCAGCAGAGAGAAGACAGACCGCTTAAGCTAATGAACAACTCTTAGTTGGGAATATATTTTGTGAAAGACCGACAGAAAAATCAGATGAAGTGAAAACTCTCTGATTGACAGAAATAAAAGTTAAAAGGAAATTTACACGTCATTATCCTGTTGTACGAAAAGCCATTCAACACAAGGACTGTAAAATCATGGAACCGACTTCCCAACTGGTCTTTCCTATATGGTAAACCTAAATGAGCCAGTTATGAAAAATCACAGAACAGAGTCTATAGTATTTATGGAGCTATCCGTACAATCGAGGAGACTATAAAAAGAACATTCTCATCTTGATTAATGTCAAATTTTACTGTTACACAAGACTTAAACTTTGCTGTTCAATGTGTCAAGTTAACTGTATTGCTTTGGTACAAAGAATTTTAGAAAGTCACATTGCAACATGGAGAAAGCGGACATAAAGATCAATAAGAACGTCAGAAGTGGTGGAAGGTGCTAATCCAACGGTAGCGGACAATAGCCATGTGATTGTAAGAGAACTTGTAGAACATTTAGGAGTTGGGAAAACACCTATTCACGAGAAACTAACTGAGGATCTACACTTGATAGATGTTTCATCTGTATGGATTTCAACAATCGACAACTGTCAAGCTGTATAAGACAACAGTGACTATATTGTTCAATCACAATATTATTTTATTATTAAAATTGTGTTCTGTCAGTCATTGCATTCTCATTAACTTCCGAACACCAGAAATATTAAGTTTCATTGAAAATAATAGAAACATGAACGGTACTTTCATAATATCCAGTTTACAGTTAAAAACTTTTTTTGTATTGATTTACATTTAATGTTTCAATTTGTGTATTCGATTCTTTTATTACGAAGTATTCGAAAATAATAAACAACACTGGTATAATATTTATTTGATATTATATCGGAGTTCGATACAGACAGGGAACTTAAGTTTCTTCAGGAGCAAAGTATTTTGTCAACTGAGCAATTCTGTTAGAATGGTCAAAACTTGAAGCTTTGCTTTAATACGGGTATTTACTGTAAGTGCAACACTTCTCCGTGCTTGAAGATCACCATACGTAATGTTAATTGGTTGGCGACACCAACCTGTCATTTGTCACAGCGATTTAGTTTTTCAAAAGTTAGGCAAAAGAGTTGACTTCAATCAAATGTGGTTAGGAAGAGCTTTAGATTACCGACATTGTTTGGAACGAGTATGAGAGAAGCCGTTTTAAACAGAGCTGTGGATTTAGACTAAAATTGTCCGACTCCGACTCCTTTTTTCGTCAATTTATAATATTTGTTCTTATTTTGGTCGGTGTCGAGTTGCACGACTCTGACTCCGCAGCCCTGGTTTTATAGCAGTTGAGGCGAGGTAATGATAGTGGAGATTCATGAATCAGAAAGAGCAAAAGCAACACAGGAAAATTGGTGATCTGTGCCGAAATTCCAGGCCAAAAAAGCAAATAGTTAATGAAAAAGATTAAGAAACACATCAAGAACGAAACTATAATCAACTTTGATATTTGGTGAGTATAAATGATCCCTGAACGCGAGAGCACCGGATTTGAACATCTCAAAGTCAACTGTGTGTACAATTTCGTAGATCCAGAGTTCAGTTCTCACACTCAAACCATCGGAAGTATGTGAGGATCAGCGAAATAGCAAAACAAAAAGCACTGAGAGACAACATGACTTCATTTGGAGCTCCAAATGACCATGTTTATGTTGCACAAGCACAGTGCTGGAGATAACATCTTTGAGGAAATTTGTGAAGGCGGTTGGGGATTTACACCCCCAAATAATAGATGGAATATTTGTTTGTGGTATTGATAAGAATGAACAAACAAAATTGATCAATTTTTGAGAATTCTAAAGTACCAAATTAAGTTAAAGTCACTGAGTGTTTTACTATTTTTTTAAAAAGCCTTCAGCAACTGATGTGATTTACAAATATCTTCTTCAATTTGAGACTTACATTTGTGTGGGAAATGTTGAGGTAGAGTGTTGACTTTTGTACCAAAATGGTTGACTGATGTTTTGAATATTAGAAGTATCTAAGAGCAACTTGATTTCACATTTGATATCAACTCCTATTTTGATAAATATGGCTCGATTAATCAGAGATACTAAATACTGAAGGTGCAAATAAGAGTTATTATAAAAAGATCCTGGTTACAATCATATCTTAATAAAAGAATAAAAAACATAATGAGTACAGAGTTAAAAAAATTATGAAAGAGGATTATACAAAATACAATGTTCTTAACATACCTTTCGAATAATTTTATTGAATAATTTGTGTCGGACATCTTTTGTAAAATCATGATTTCCCTTTCAATCATAGTTTTATGTTTGTCGTCGTGTATGTACAAAACTTTTATAGCATATTTCTTATCGTCCGCGTCCTTAATATTGATAGCTTCAAACACCTATGTTACATTTATTGAAACTTTCTTTGCAGATATTCTTTAGGCAATGATATAAATATACCTTGCTATATCCTCCTTCTCCGAGTACTTTAAGGCATTTGTATTTTTGAAAGCATAAGCTCGATACTTCTGTCAGCATTGATGAATTAAGGAAACTAATTGCGTCAGATTCATTCTCATAACTGTGACCGTCTACATGAAAATCACCAAAAATTGTTTGGTCTAGGTCAGAATTCCTAGAATTAGACATCGCTTTAAATCGTTGACGTACAATAGGTGAACAGATATAAGATGTATCATTCACATTCGATTTGCTTACGGCCGACCTGACCGGTTTCTGAGGTGTTTTGAAGACATAAGGAGAATCATCTAAGTCGGACATTGTATTGGGTGATTCAAGAATCACAGCTTGATTCAGTATACAAGAATTATTCTTTCTTAATGGACTGTCAAGGTTTTCACATGAAAATTCAATGGTTCTATCATTGATGTTGGAGGAAATGATTTTATCTTTTTTATCCGGACAAGGTGTAGCTTTAGAAGGTAATGGACTATCTGGAATAATCGAGTAGTCCAAACGCTTTCTAAATTTATTATTTGTACAGATATTGAGATTAGGAACTGTCGTCTCTAGAATAGAGACACTGATCGACGAATCTCCACATGCGGATACATCCGAACTGTTTTCATTCACCAGGGTATTCTCAGAGATTTCAGCCGCGACATTTGCTTCTTGTATTTCCCACTAAAATACATGTTTCAAAAAACAGGTGGATTTGTTAATTTGGAAAAAGATAAAAATGTACTAAATTAAATAGTAAAATAAATTGAACAAAAGATGATACAGATAAATAAAGTACAAATGGTAATAATAAATGAAAGAAGCATAAGAAATACCATTGCATGTTACAAATGATTTAAAATACTGTATGGAATCACTTACATTTTCTATTCTTTTCAAAAGATTGATCTCCTTACAATCGGCCCTGAAACGATTTTCAGTTAAAAAATAAAGTATATTTCAATAAGCAACATTTATGATAATGATCCAGTAAATTAGAGTTAAAATAAAAGTTTCATTCGATGTTTAATATGGTTTGTGTCGCATGGTGTAATCGGAACGATATTTTAGGAATAGCATCTCTCCTACTCAGATGGAAGATTGATACATCGAATGTTTGCGATACTCAAAGCAGAATTTCAGATTTTTAAATTATAAATAATTTCTGATTTTTTTTTAATAGTGAAAAGTTTAGATTAAATATTTTTTTACCCATCGCCAAGGTAGTTTACTTAAGGATTATCCTAAGGACAATACCACATATTTTAATAAAAATTTAGGTAACCCTAGTAATGCTACAGGGTGGCCCAATGGGTACACAGCCTCTAATTTTTGCATATTCTAAATCTACTCGTCAAGACGAGTAGATTTAGAATATGCAAAAATTAGAGGATGCGTACCCATTTGGCCACCCTGTATTAATGTGGTTAAAAATCAAAGTTGATACAATTGTCTATTAAACACGATTATCTGATTAATTAATTTGACATAACTTTTTAAACATTATTAATATTAACGTTAAACTAATTTTGAATTTATGTATAAATTTTATTTGGCATAAAAATCGGCTTACGTCCAGTTACTTTTCCAAACTTCGCGTATAATGTTAATGAAAAATGTTAGTAAATTATCAGTATAGGACGAGGATTAAAAAGTACAGGTTGCAGTATAAGTACGTATAATATTAAGACAGTCATACCAGAGTTTTGTAACAATTGATATATTGAAAAATGTTTATTAAATAAATAAAATTGTAACGAATAACTTTCATAAAAAAACTTTTGAAGTGTCCACTATCTTCGTCGCTACATGCTTCAATTCGCTTCTTAACCGACTCAATTGCATGTCGCAAGTAGGCCAAATCCAAATCAGTGAAAATCTTCAACATTTCTTCACGAAGATATTGGTTTTCTGGAGAGAAAAATGATCATAGAAAACTCCCCGAACGGAAAAAATCAAATGGTGGTAAATCGGAGCGATTTAGAGGCAACAAATCCTTCCCGAGGTAGTTCTTGATTATCGTGTCAAAAAAATCCAGCTTAATTTTGCCTCAGTGGGCAGGTTACCAGTTTTGTTGGATGATTTCCTGGATTTCTTGACTTCTCATGACAATCTCATTTTGTTAAAGCGTAAACCTTCATTTTAAGGCTTTTCCCAAATAAACTCAGCTCCGTTGTGCCATTTATCAAGACTCCTTCTCATACCATTAAAAAATTGACAACAGCGTCTTTGTTGAAACTTTTCTAATGTAGCTGTTTTTTAGATCTGGTGACAAATGATGTCAGTAATTTTTAAAGTTCTTGGCAACTTCAAGGGTAAAAACGCGTTCGTTTGACTAAGCGACGCCCTCGACAAAAACTTCTTCAAATTCAGGTATTTTCAAAACGTTTTTGTTTTGCTTGACCTGTTAGCTATTGTTCATTCAAAATTCGACGACAGTTGAGTTCAAGATCATTGTACACAAATGAAGGATGAGTTGATAGAGCAATTCCAATACTTTTTGCCATCTTATTAAGGCTTACACTTTCTGGTGATGCGCTTCTTGATTATTTCTCAAGCCTTCCAAGTATTCGCAATTTCTTACGGGCTTGTTTTTTGTTCTCCTGCACGTCGCTCGTACTTAAGCCTTGTTGCTATTACAGCTGCTTTCATTCTTGATCGGCACGAATTGGCAATAGTACTTTGATGATGCAAAGCTTTCGAGATACATAAAATAATGGAGAAAGACAGCAGAATAAATTTTAATTAAAGAATACATTAGATGTACAGTATATGATCTGTATAAGAAAAAACACTAATGAACAAAGGAAAGACATTATACCAATTAATCGACCGTCTATATTTATTTAAAGCTATAGCCTAATAATAATTCTATAAATGTATTAGGTCATAATGTAAAAGATTCATAATAAAAAAATATTTTTAATACTTTTTTTTGAACATTAATTTAAGTTCACTGAATTTTAAGTATCAACCGATATTTGATTAAAGTGACACATAATATCTTTCCAAAGATAAAAAATACTTTTGAAAGTATATGATGTTAGGACAAATATAGGGCCTGCAAGAAATAAAGTTTTTCTACGTCGATAAAATCTTATCAAAACTTAAACAAATAAAATTTAAAACATTTATTTGTAAAAATCGCATGTGCAATTATGATAGAAGTGTTAGCAAACGATAACAGAGCTTAAATATAGTGTTCTTAAACTTGAATGACACTCTGAAGGTGAAGTGTACAATTATGAAACTTGTACCAAAGATAAAAGATGAAATTTGTCCGAGCTCACAATTTCTACCATAATCCTCTTCGCTCAAGATAACCATTTCATTGCCTTTATCAGATCTTTATACCACTTTATCTTCCATATTCAACTTATTCAATATCTTGTGTTCTATTCTGCCTTAGACTGTTTTTATATACGATTAATATATTTAGAATAGGATATTAGTATATATTTTAAAACAATAAATTGAAATATTAATATTCTAAAGTTATTTCTATCCCAACAGAAGTTCGACAAATATTTGGTGTTTGATACAGACTCATTTTTGGTTTTAGTTTCTATCAATGGACGATCCAGCTGATGATGTTCTGATAATAACAAATGTCGTACATGGTTAAATATTAAATAGTTACTCAAAAGATGTTTCTTCGTTTTTCACTAAGCTAAATCAATTGAATATATATATATATATATATATATATATATATATATATATGTATGTATATCATTTTGGTTTAATTACTATAAAAATTTTAAAATATAATATCCATGAAGCACTGAATAATATTTCTTTCTGGAAAGGGGTGGTAGACTAAATACGTTTCGGAACCGCATCATTATACAATGAAAAAGTTACTATTTGGTGCGGTTTTAACATCAATTTTAATTTTTAACTTCATTGTTAGAAGACAAAGGTTGTGCACTAAAATATAGTTAATAAAACTAAACTACAAACACACATATATCGGTTATATAACGAATAAAAGGAGAGTCAAATGTTAACTCGACCGCGTAATCGTTATATAATACAAATTTAGAAATATTATAAATTTGTTGATTGCGCAACATTTTATTTAATGAATTTAAATATAATTTTTAATTTCTCACATTCATGTCTGAAGATTTTGATAATAATTTGATTTTAAGATGTTCTGGGGTGTACCACTTTGATTATTACTGTTTTTATTATGATAAAATATAATTGTTTAGATTTTAATTATTGTTGGGAATTTCTGTGCATCTGTTCATCGGTGTTATGGACTGCAGCTGATGTTTTTGGTTTACTTATTTGTCGTATTTAGTCTGGTGGTGGTCGCCATTTTTGTTACTTCGTATTTAAATCAATTTGAAATAAAATGTCTCATAGGTAATCTGATACAGCTGCTTCTACATTAATGCCCAAATGGATTAACAATATTTAGAGTTCAATGACGAAAGTGATTGATCTGAAGTGGTTTATATTGAAATTACCGAATGTAGCAATGACAATGGCTTGTTCAAAGGTCTGCCAAGTTCTAAAAATAATTGATGATTATTTTACTGTATGCTGCCTATATTTGTCTTGTCTGAAAAGTTGTGAGTATTTAATGGAGCATTGATGTTCATTTTCGATGCACTATAGCCGAATAACATTGTCCTGAAAAATTCAACCAAGTTAGCTGATGTGCTGATTTTGGTGAAGGATTACAGGATCAATACATTCTCGAATCACATAGCTGCTATTTCATTAAAATTCCTACAATAGTGTTTATAGATGTGGTAGTCACCTTTTCGTTCGCAATAAATGATACTGTTGTAATATATGTTTACTTTTAGACCTAATTTGTACTTAAGTTCAACTTCGATTTTCCCCAATAAATTGATTAGATTAATTTTCGAGTTCTCTAGAACGTTTCTACGCTTAAAGTTTAGAGCGAAAGTTTTTTTTCAGATAAAGTTTTTAAAATTTTCAAGAAATAATAATTTCCCTTTTCCAATATTAAAATTCAGGACAAATATTGTTTGGAGAAGGAAGTTTTAATTAATAATTACAATTAACAACACATAACTATACAGAAATAAAGAAAATATTTTAATTTTGTAACATTACAGTAATATATGAGTAAATATTTGAATAAGTTTTAGTCTGATTACCATGAAGCCGGGTAGTACCACAAGTCACCCATCATTCTCCTCAGTGAGATGTAATCGCAATTTTCCACAGAATCCAATATATCCTTCAAAAAATTCATATCAAATGTCTGTTTTCTTAAGAACTCCACAGAATCTTCTTTTGATGAAACTGCAAATAAAGTTATAAAAGAAAGGAAACATAGACAATAGAATAAAAAACTGATATCCATCGTCATATAACAATCACTATAGATAATAAGGAAAAGTTACGTAGGATTAACCGTGTGCGTCATCAAAAACAGTTGACAAATGTGATTTATGACTTATCAATAATTACACTGCACAACAAAAGGGCAACTTTTGCCTGATGAATGACTTTATCACGTGATGTTTACTAATTTGAGGTCACTGATCCTAAAAGGGCCCTCACTTGTCTTGTAACAGCTCTTGTTTATGAGTTATAGCGTTCACTTAAAATTTCGTGTTTTATAGTGTTGATTTGCTGATAATTACTCCCTCCGTCCGGAAATATGGTATACATTTGCGAAAAAATAAAATAAATCAAAAAATGTGCATGACAAGTATATTATATTAACTTTATTTGAAACATTTTAATTAAATAAGAATGATTTTTTTCACTCGAAATTTGATTTGGCTTTATTTTAGCAATTTCCTCCACCTGCTAACATTAACTCCACACATGCTTGCAATGTTGTAAAAACGTTATCGAGAGTATTTGCTTCTAATTGATGAAATGCATCTTGAACACAATTTATTAATTCATCAATTGTGTTTGGCGAAGCATCATGTTGCAGTGATTGTATGGAGTTGAAAAAACCTAAATCGAGAACATTTAAATCGGGGCTATTTGCCGGTTGCGCCTTAAATTTAATATTCCAGTCATCAGCAGAACCAAGAGCGACAATATCTGCATCATTATCAGAAAAATGGGGTTTCACATTGTCTTGTACATAAATTGTTTTCTTTTTGTATGCTTGCGAAAATTTAGATTTAATTGCGGGAATTACATTTTCCATGATCATATTTTTGCAATGTACTGCTGTAACAGATTCCACATTTTTTGTTATTATTGTCCCTTTAGCCCTGTTCTTAGAATTTCTTTGTGCTGGTTCTTGATAAACAAATGACCATATTCTAATTTTTCCATCAATATAATGCTTTCGATGTACATCATAGTGTGGTCGAGCTACTGCAGCCATGAACATTACTTTCGTACTAAATCTTTTACTTTTGCAATTTCTCTCCGGTTCTTCTTCGTTTAACCTTAAGTAATAAGAGCGCTCAACTTTAGTTAGATAAAATCACTTTTCATCAATGCGAACGTAATCGTACAAATCATCAAAAAGCAAATCTCCATTAATAGCAAGACTTACATTAGACAAGCAAAACTCCAATCTGTCCATTTTATTTTTATCTATTAAAGTTGGTATAACTTTAGTAGATATTCTCTTGATATACTTTCCAGACTTGAATATATCAAAGTTGATTTTGGAATACCAATTGCGAAGAAAAGACTGCGAAACGTTCCTCGCCGATTTAATAGTGTATTCTTTATTTGCGCTAAATTGTTTGAATAGTCTAGGTTTTCTTCTGCATCTTTTTTTCTTTTTTGAAGAAACACCGGCACATATTTTACCTTCTCTGTATTGAGTTTGTGCTGCATGCCAAATTCTACTAACGGTTAGACTGGAAACTCGAAACGCAGTAGCAACTTCATTGATTGCACCGTGTTTTAGCTTATTCTCCTTCATCTGCTGTAATATTTTTTCTAATATACCTTGACGTTGTTCTTTGGTTAATTGTTTATATTTGGAATCCCTTCTTTCTAAGTTTAACAAATGTCCTTCAGAATTTTCCAAACTCGTCTTGCAGCGGTATTAATTTTATTTGTCTCAAGAAACACTGATGTTTGAGCGTTAAGTTTTTAATTAAGAATGATATTGCTTACGTCAAATATTTCAGGTTATATTGTCATGATTATTTACTATAACAATGAAATGAGAGTTGCCAATTTATTTTTATAATCACGATAATCTACGATTTCTGTATATTTATACCATATTTCCGGAAGGAGGGAGTACTTTTTTTTACAGTTTTCTTAGTATTAGGTTGGTTGAAAAATAATGGCGGTTTTGTGACACAAACTTCAAAGACGTGCAAATTCACAGAAACAAAAGTTTATTAATCAAAGTATGAACCGTTGGCATCAATACATTTTTGCCAACGAGAAACAAGTTGTTTTATTCCATCAACATAAAATGCATCGGTTCTCGAAGCGACGAATTCTTGGAAGGCATTTTGAGCATCATTTTGGTTTTTGAAAATTTTTTCACATAGGAAGTTGTACAAATGCCTGAAAAACTAGAAGTCCGTTGGAGAGAGGTCTGGTGAATATGGTGGATGAAGCAGGGTTTCATAGCCCAAGTCATTAAGCTTTTGAAGAGTCACTTTTGGAATATGAGGTCTAGCGTTATCATGAAGAAGGGTGGGACTTTTTCGATTGACCAATCCCGGTTTTCAATTTTTTATGCATTTCGTCAATTTCATGACAGTACGTTTCCGCTGTGATTGTTTCACCTAGATTCAAGAAACTGTCACCATAACCTTACGGGGTGTTAGTTTCGGTTTTGGAAAGTGTTTCGGTACTTCATCTTTGTCCAACCACTGTGCAGATCGACATCCGTTATCATACAGGATCCATTTCTCATCACAGGTACCAATACGATCAAGAAATGGATCGTTTTTATTGCGAAGATGATTGGCAGAACAAATTTCATAGCGTCGGTTCTTTTGATTTTCAT
>MQRK01247354.1:19886-38557 GCA_001938485.1 Girardia tigrina
GATCATAAACTGTTGAGTTTGCTAAATGAATGTCTTCTTCTGATACTTCAATTTCAGAATCATTATCTGTTAAGCTTATTAGACATTTTCTGTCCAGTTTTTTTAATGGTTGATCTTGCTGCGCAACTTTCATTAAAAATTAATCCACACTATCTGATTATACAATTTTTCATTACTGTCAAAATCAACTTCATTTTCCCTAATCTTTGGATCATAGTTGTTCAACTTTGTTTTCTTAGGCAACAGTGCTCGTAATATCACATAAAATCGTATTGTTGAAGCAGTAGAAATTATGTTCACTAGTTTAAAGAAATTTTCCGAGAACTTTTGGTTTTTCATCTTTTATTTGAAAACTTAATACTGACGATAGAATATTTTGTATTAAGAAGTGAAACGGCTTTCAAAAATAACATCAAAAAAAAACAACAATATGCATCACACGCCTCACACACATGGGAATCCCTATGTATAAAAAATAACTAGTCACTCCAAGGCTTTGTACAGAAGTAAATTAAAAGAAACACAAAGGTCAAAAGACATACAAACAAAACAGTCATGCAGTGTCAGTAAGTAGGGCACTACAGGGGAGAACAAAAAAAGTTAAGAAAAGCATCATAAATTGGAAGAAAAGTCTGATCAAGAAAGCCTTAATTATATTTAATTAAGCATTTCAAAGTTCAACGGTCTTAATTAAGTGTTTAAAGGAATTCGACATAAATTATCTCACGCAGAGATAATTATATTCAAGAGAAATCCGTATATAAAGACGACGCGCAATTACGGTCGTCATCACCATAATCTGAACTGAACGGAAAATTGTGTAATCGAGACAAAGGTTCGATCAAATTCTGAGTTGAATTATATAATTATATAAATTATATTTTTTATATACATAAAATCAAGAGGGTAGAAAATGATTTTTTCTCCCTTTTATCTAATATCTAAATTATTAAATAGGATAGATTCTTTCAAAAATCAACTGTCATTTAAGATTTAAATTGTATTGTTGTACATAATAAATAAATCTTTATATAAAAACCCCTTGTTTTATTTTCGTATTTTCAACAATTCACCCCTAATATACCAACAGTAGTATACAATAGAAATAAACCAGCTATTACATACGGAAGTAAGAAATTATATGCAAACCTTTTGTGGGAGAGGCCATAATGCATCAGGTGATATGCACATCTGATAGACAAGTCCTGGTGCTCTACCTGTCTCACAGATCCCAATACAACGAAATTCTTCAATTGTGAGTTCATCTTAGTTCGTCTTCTTTTCAGTCTCGGTTCCTAATCAATATTGCCTTCAAATTTCTCAAAAAGAACTTGGAATTCCTCTTCATTACAGAGGCTGCGAATGTGCTCTATGACGGCATACATAACATCACATGCAGATGAAAGATCCATTGCTTTACCCTTCAAGCTATTTTTGACTGGTTCGAGGATATACAGCAACGAGAGAACCATGTGTGCAATGAACTGAAACTCCACTTCATTGACTCATTGTCCAATGGCTTCCAATTGAATATCAATGGAAAAGCGAGAATCTCTTTTAGAGCAGAGCTCAAGCAAATCCGCAATTGTATCATAATTTGTTGATATTGCTTGTGTAGTCTGCAGGTGTCATGTCCAACGATGTTCCATTAACCGCTTCAATTTATCACCTTGATGCATGACCGCAACATTAGGCTTTGAGAAAAATGTATTTAAGTTTCTGCATATGTCGAAGAAGTCCTGCAGATTTTTGCACTCAGAAATAGCACATGCAACAACCAAATGCAATTTGTGGTTGAAGTAATGGACATACGGAATTTATTTTTTTAGACACTCCCGAAGCAAGGCTTGCACCCAACCATGCTGCCCAGACATAACTGCGGCTCCATCATAGCATTGGAAAATTATACTTTTAAGATCCCATTGAGCATCTTTTAAATTTGTCAAAATTACATCTACGAAGGCCTCGCCATTGAGAGCAATTGGTTGAGAAATGCAGATTAAGTGCTCCTGAGGTTGTCCTGGTGAGACAAATCTTATGGCAATCGACACATTCTCAGCCCCTGTTCGATCTTTGGTACCATCCACCTTCATTGTAAAATATTCGACATCCGCAGAATTACATTTCTTTACAATTGACTCTTGTATTATGTTGTTTAAAAAATAATGTCGTATCATTGATGCCATTAACGCGATAATTTCATTTTGAATTCTAGGTGATGTGTACGTAGTAATTGTTGGAATTGTTTTCATGATTCGAGCCAGATCAGGATTTTTCTTAACATTGAATTCGAAGAGACGTAAAAAGAGACCACTTGGAAGTTTCTCACCTTCATCAATGTCATTATTACTGAAACTGTTACCACGAAAGGATAATTCATTTGTCACAAGAAACTTCACGATGTCAACAATTGCGTCGACGTAATAGCTGTTGTTCTTGAGTTGTGTTTCATTAATCAAAGTGCAAACTTCCTCTCATTTTTCACATTGCAGCTGTCTCTCCTTCCATCGTTCCATGGTATGGATATGGTCAGCAAAAGATTCATGCTTTTAAAAACATTTTCCCTTTTCTAAAGCCGATTTCCAATTTTTAAATCCACATGTTCTAAAAACACTTTCTCCAGCAGAGTCGGATAATGAGAATTTTTGACAGCAAAAGCAGAAGACTGCATCTTTCTCAATAGAGTACTCCAAATATTGTCTTCCGCTATACCATGCAGAAGAGAATGAGCGCTCTCTTGAACCAAATGAAGTCTTTCAGAAATTTACAGCAATTGACTGGCGCTGTATGTCGTCCCCCAAATCAGATTTAGAAGATTCCATTGGATTAGCAGGTACACAAGCAAATGCAGACATCACTCCATTTTCAGAGATTTATGAAGTAGTAGCGCAGATTGATGACATAGTAGACGGGATAGTATCACTAGGTGAAGTGACTGACGTCACAGAATTCTTCGGAATGACTAGGAAGAAATTCATGATGCTCTTGTATGTCGACATGTTGTATTACAATCAAAATAATGTCACATGGTAGGATCAATTACAATGACACTATGCAATAAGAGTAAGCTCAGAATAATGACAGATATAGACAGCAAATGTGTGCTTGTGTGTGTGTGTTTGTTTGGACGTAGATGATTCACTCATAACACGTCAATCCATGTGTTCACACTTTCCTATTCTCTCAACCACGCTACCTACACTACTCTCTGTCATCCTATAGGCTTGTTGTTTCGTTTTTCTGTATACATTTTGCCTACTACTAGACTATATATATATGATATATGAATAAATATGACTCCCTATTTCTTTTTTATTTGTATTTTTGTACTTGAGGGGGGTAGACTTGCGTTTAGGGAGCCGGGCCCTCTTCGCCCCCCCCCGACGGTACGGGCCTGAGGTGGATAGTTTGGAGCAGTGATAGTCAGCCTGGTCTCTTCCATCCACCAATGGGCGGTAGAATTATTTTCCGGTATAAAACATTTTTCCTGTTAGTTTAAATATAATTGTTGTTAAAATATTAAATATTTTACTTCGCATCATCGGCCTCAATGATCCCGTTAATAATTCAATTGTTAGGGTTTCGAAAAATACATATGAACACTTTTGATAAAATTTTATGTAGAAAAAAATTTAAATAATTCTTTTGATAAAATTATTAATTTCAAACAAAATAATATTTAGTTTAACAAAATTTGGAATCAAAATTAAAAATATTTTGGTCTTTGTTTTATTTGATCAATTTTCAAGGTTAGAAAAAACTAGTATATAAACAATAACGAATTCAGTCATAAGGACACAAACAATTTCCTGCAACAAATTTTTAAGAAGAATCCGTGTAGAGTAAATTTATTTAAATTCTTTATTTTTATTTCTTTTTCTTAAAGTTGAAGTCGAACTAAGTATCCTGTATAGGAGAATAAAGTTCATTTGACTTTAAGGGTTTAACGGTTATCGTTCGTTTAGAAGATTTAGAGTTTGAAAATTAACAAACTGTGATCTGATAAACTCGCATCGAATATCCGTTTGTGAATACGTCTATTGATACTATTGAATTGAACAATAAAAAGCTGTGTGCTATTTTGTGTTATTGAAAAATAAAGTTTTGAAAAAGAATTTTGTGTTCATTCATTTATATATTTATGTTGGAAGTCATTTCTGATTAATTGGAGTCAGATTAAAGATTTCAGATTAAAGATTTCAGATTTAAGATTACAGATTAAAGATTAAAGAATAAAGATTTGTGTTTTATAAAAGTAAATAATAAAATTAAAGATTTATAATACCCAACACAATTAGTTAATTAAATTTAATTACAATGGAATTTTTATTTCTATGTATTTCAAAATATTAATAAATTAATACTGAAACATGTGTTTTAACAGGGTTTGTGTCAAATGACCGAATACCAAAAGACTGAAATTATTTATTACAAAATTTATTATTCTAAAATACAATAATTTTATATTTATTTAGTTATGAGGAATATTTTAAATGTTATGTACGTCACTGTATGTAGTAATAAGTTATTTTTCATTTTACATTGAGATTTGTTTTATTTTAAAATGAGTTATTTTAAATTAAAATTCAGATTTTAAATGCCCTAAAATCACAAAAATAAAGAAAATGAAATAGTCTCAATTTTAAATGAAAAAAATTCATTTTAAAATAAAAAATATCAATTTAAAAGAAAAAATATCAATTTCAAATGAAAAAAAACCTTATTTGACTTATGAAAATAATTTTGTAATATGTTCGGTCTTTTGGAATTCGGTCTTTTGGAAGTCGGTAATTTGATCGGTTCCCGTTTTATCATTAGTTTTCAAGTAGATAACTTGTGATATTGTGTAAACTTTGTTATGATGTGGTAAGTTGTTTTATATATTTTTTAGTGTACTATATATTAGAATATTGTATATTTTTATATTGAATATTTTTTAGAATATTGTATTTGAATGCTTTTATTTTCTATAACTCTACTTTATAAATTGTTTAAACTTTCCTACTTTATCAATTATCAATACTCTAAAATCAGAGGCGGTAAGAATATTTTTCTACCAATCGAGGAGAAAAAGTGAATGGAATGTATTTAAAGGTTGACTACTCCTAGTTTAAAGGAAAAAGAGGTTTAAATTTTGGTTATAAATTCTAGACGGATGGCATATGACATTTAGAAAGGAATATCGTTTAATATTTACAGAAATATCAAGCAAATTAAAAGCGAATTGCACCGATGGGATATTTTGAAGCGATTGTGGTCGAAATAATAACTACAGGTGTCGACGTAATAGCCAGAAAAGTTATTATTCTCAGAAATGGATTAATGATACGGGTAGCTAGTGCTGAATTTTGCATAACATCTGGTAGTAATGAAGGCAGATCACAAGTTATCACTGCAGTTATTATACTTGAAATGGGGAGGCAGTTAAAAATCAATATCTTATTAAGAATTTTGACTAGCATGATTTTATACAATCGATTACACAATCAGATTTTTCAATTTTTACAGGTAGCGGGACTCGGAAATCCGATAGAAAATAGACAACCGATTAAACTAGAACGCGTAACAGATTTGATGGAATCCACCAATCAGTCATTCGATGACAATCATCTGGACAAAGTAAAGACGAAGAAAATCGATACCATAAAAATATAATCTTTCAGAATAAATGAAAAATTAGGATAATTCAAATGATGATTAAAATGAATAGGGTCCGTTGTTTCAGAGGTAGGAGGAGAACTCCCGGTGTTGACAATAATGTCGTCATAATAAAAATCTGTGGCCCCTACCACTCTCTCATCGGAATTTAAAATGTGGTTAATGATTCACCTCATGAATTTTTGTGCCACGTTCAAGCCAAATCTCAATCATGTTAAGCATCACTCCTGTGCTGCGAGCGGTCCCCTTGATACGGTCACAGGCTCCAGGTCAACTTGATCTGGAGATACTCCAATTTCAAATCGATTAGTTCCACCGATTTGCCCATTCGTCATCAATTACGCAGTTTTTCTGCGCAGACCAGTGTTGTGGTTCTGTATGTTTGGCAACATGTTAACATATTTTTGGAACTGAGTTATTTGGCTTTGAGTCCTCAGGTTATCGGTTACCAACCATAATATATTAGTAAATTAATAACATCTCTGCATGTGTATTTTGTCACTTAACCCCTTGTGTCTAAGATCACAACTTGCCTCTCAACCCCCGTATTATCTGCATGCAGTGATAGGTGATAAGGACCTTCCAGGTTCAAAACCTACATAGGTTTAAGACCAAATAGGTCAGATTAGCTCTAATTGGTATGATGTGGTGTTAAATATGTTAGTGATATGTTGCACCCGAACTTAAAGGTATTTTGCTAACAACCCATCTCTCGCAATCTCAGTTATTAAAGTTATTTACAATTATGATGAACTCGAATATGAACATATTTATAAGAGTGTGTGGCTTGAATACCCTAGCGCAATCCTCCGTTTATGTATGTGATTTTGGTGCCAAGATGTGTGATGGAGCTCAAGGCAGAAGTGCTACATTATTTATTTGTTGTATTATTTATGATTGTTGTATTTTATCAATCAAATCAATAACACACAAAAGAACTTTTTTTAAAAAAATCTATTTACTAAAACATTTAAAATGTTGTCAATGCTCTTTCTCAGTTTCTACTTCTGTCGCCTCTGCAGACAACCATCGCCACGAAAATCGGCTACCGTCCACTGAGTACCGATGGTGCGCACATCTTTTCTCTCATCTGGTGTCGCAACTGTTCGGAATAGAGTCGTTCCCTTTCTCGTAACCTTGCCAATATCGCGGTGGACAGCTTCACCACCCATGCGTACTTATCAGGCTCAACTGCGTCTTCCTTGACGGCCTTCAAGCTCATCGTCAAACGCTCCATGTCAGCACATAAGTTCGAAATCCTTTTTCTATCCTCCTCTCTCCCTTTCTTCATTAAGGCGTTTTCTTGTCGGAGCCGCTTGTTTTGAATCTCGGCGTGTCACAAGGCAATTTATCGAAACATTCAATAATTATTATTAAGAGAAAAGAAAGAATTTATTGATTTGTTTTCTAATTCTACGAAAGAAGATTAAAAGATTGCAGTTCGGTTTCGAGACTGCACTCTCACATGAAGCCTTTCGGATTTTTTCGTCCTCCTTGTACTCCATGATGAAGGACGTACTCTGAGTGCGACTAATCATGAGCCAGATTAAGCCTTCAAGAATTATGTAACTTGATTTTAGTGTGTGCCCTACCCGAGGGTATTCGAGCTGAAATATTAATATCTGAAAATAAGGTTTAAAACAAAATTTATCATTATTTTAAATAAAACAGTTAAATTAATAAGTTAATTGAAATAGTTTAATAAATTTAATTAATTTACAAATCATTTAATAATGTACAGGAAAATATTATATGAAACATTTCTACGACGTGTTAATGAAGTTACATATTAAACACATAAAATAACAGATCGAAATGTTAACATATTAAAATAGTACATCGTATTAAAAATAAAATAGCGTATTTAAAATTATTAACACACGATGAACTCGTTTGCAGAAAAATAAATTTTAGAATTTCGAGATCCGAGAGAGAGATTAACCCACTACTTTTTCTCCCGGTCGCGAAAAATTCAACGATACCAACCTTTATTGAATTTTCAAAATTCGTTTAGGAGATTTTCTAAGAATGCTTTTAAGCGGTTTTTTAAGAGAAATTTTTTGTTACAAAAATTCTTTTAAAAATTTATGAAAATTTTTTGTGTGATCCTGACTGAAATTTGCTCAGTGTATATACTGAGTTTTTCGTTGATTTTTTCTGCGTGTCAAATTCTTATTGGCGCACTTACGTTTTGGAATCGTAGGATCGGTGCCTATTAGAGCACGTCAGTTTCCATTTTTAGACTTTCTAAAAATAAAATTTTTAGAAAATTTTGGAACGATGATTAATCGTAAAAAGTACTTTTATTTGTTTTAATTTTACTATTTTAAATATTTATTTTCAGCCTTTTTCCATACCTTCGGAGTGGTTTTGTTTTTAACGGATTATGTTGGTGACGCCGATTCGCGCGCGTCTTTCAAATTGCATCTGGAAATTCCATCAAGAAAGCTTTTTATTACATTTTCGCAATTGTGTTTTTGGTTATTATTTTGCTCACGGTATCAGCATAGTGCATCGGTCCGCCCCTAGTACGATCAGGGAGAGTTGAGGTTTTATTTAGAAATTTGTCATTTTCCGCGATTTTATTGATAATAATTCTATCAATGTTTTTCGATTTTATTTTGCAGTGTAAGACGCATTATTTCGGTTTTTCCAATAACTTGATGTTATTTGGTATTTTATTAATATTTATCATGTGTGTTGTTATTTGATTTCTATTTTTTACATTGATATTTAATCGGATTTTCATGTGGAGTTTGGTTATTTTATTGATTTAAAGGCTCCTGATTCTTTTTATAATTTTCACAAATTTTCCCCATATTTAATTCGATTATATTGATACGTTATTGTTTTATATTTGTTGCGGAATTTCAGAATATTTGATGAGGTTCCACTATTTTCTGCGTTATTCAGAACGGGTTAAATTATCTTGGTCACATCCGCGTTGTATATGATTCATCGATTGAGCGGATTATTGTTATTTATTGATTAATTTTAATTCAGCGAATTTGATGAATTCCTTACTTTTCGTTCACTTTCTCATGTTTTTCCTACGATATTTATTACATCGATTTTTCAATGAATTTTGGCTATTTTTCTCGTGTAAATCGATTGGTATTTTATTATTTTGGTTGATCTTTGCACAATTGAAATTTTATTATTCTTTTCTGTATTTTTTCTGTTTTCATTGTGTATCTTTCCGTATTTTTATCGTTCATTCTTTTGTCACATTTTTTTGCGAATTTTTCTCGATCTTATCGATCATTTTCCATCGACTTCTTGTGTTTATTGATTGAAATAAAAAAATAAAAGAAAATATTATTATTTTTCCTTAGAATTCCTGTTATTCGATGCTGATTTTGATGGTTTTATATCTTTTTAATTGTTCTATGATTTTTCGGATTATTTTGCGATTTTTCCTGTATCTATTTTGTGGGTTTTACTATTAATTCACTTTTTGGCAATGTTCCAATTTATCTGATTTTTTGATTTACCCACTATTTACCACTATCTTTCGATGCTGTTTTTATTTTTATTGTTCATAAATATTTTTCAGGTATTTTAATGATTTTCCGACTTTTTAGCTGTTTATTTCTTCATAATTCAATTATTATTCGATGTTTATTGATTTATTATTTATCATTTTTACTTCAATTTAGCCATTTCTTTGTCAATTCTTAATGGATTTTCTCGCTTTTTACTTTATTTTGTTCGAAAAATTATTCTAGAATTTATGATAATTTTGTCAGATTTTTTATCTGATTATTTCCATTTTATCGATTATTGATCTGTAATTACTCACTTTTCTACTGGTATTTGTACTTTTTACATCATTTTACATACATCTGGACACTTTTTGTAATCTGTTTATTATAATTCTCATGTTTTTTTGTTGTTCATGATCGTTTTCGATTATTTTGTTTTAATTTTATGTATTATTTAGATTCTATCGCAACACCAAGCTTTCTACAGTGTGACTTGACACGAATTCGTTCACTGGTCTGTAATCCAAAACCTCGCCTTTGAACAGAAAGAGCCACCCGTTTCTCTTCTAATTGGATCATTCATGGTCCACGTCGTCTTCGAATTGATTTCCTGATGCGTATGTAGCGGCTTTTCGGATCACTTCTGGCGGTGCCCGGTCGCTTTTGCATTTCCCCTCCGCATTCCAGACAAGGCCGTCGAAACTGACAGAAAAATCAGTATCCTCAATTCTCACACTTTCTAGTTGATCATATATACTGACTGCCGCTTGATGCTCTAGACCTCCGAATATCATGGTGCCACCCGGCCAGGCATCCACACTTTCCCGTGTTGACTGATGGTATCCATGCCGAGAAGCATATCGGCTCTTGACCCGTTACCTTCTGGCACCACCAGAACGTGGCGTACGATTCTTTCTACATAGTATTCAATTTGTACCGACATTCTGAACTGCACCTTTGCTTCCAAATGTAAAAACTAAAGAATTCGTTCCTCAATCATCAAGGAAGTGAATACGTTATTTTTTACTAATGTATAAGAAGGAACTAACCAGGTTAACCAAACTAAGTATTGTTTGATGAGCCTGTTTAGAACGATCTAAAAAAAATAAAATCAACAAATAAATAAAAATACGAATCTCGTTTTAACAATTAACACTTTAATTTATATAATAGTTACAGAGTTGAAAACAGTCGGATATTCGTCATAAGAGCCGGAGCAAATTTTTAATATCTTTCTCAATAGAGATGTATAGAATATATATTGATACGTCAAGTGTTAGTGAAATGGTTAGTCAAAACGTTAGCCAAGTGTCGGTGATTCTCACAAAAACCAAATATAATTAAAATTCGTCAAAAATCAGTCAAGGCAGTGAAATTGTCTGCTTCGTAATGGCAGATAATAAAAACTATGACAATTTATAATTTATGTATTGATTTCAATTTGCATCTTTTAAATTCAAATTGAAATCATACAATAATAATATGATCATTTAATATTATTTCTGAGACTCGAAGATAACATTCACTCTTTTCTTTGTTGAGACAAGGCTCATTTTCTGTTTTGCTAAGAAAATGTTAATCAAAGGCAATCCACCCATCGTTCCTAATCATCCAAATCTGATAGATTGACAAACTCTTCACCTTGACCAGTTGTGATAGATCGAAACTGTAGGCGGTCACGAATCTCCTTCTGAATTTTAAGTTTTGACTTAAAGTCCAGCCATTCTTGTTGTTCTATAGTCTCTTGAAAAGTATTTGTTGGAAAAAGCAGCGAAATTTGATGCAAGGTATTAAAATCAGGAGACTCTCTTTGACTGGTGTCATTTCTGATTACCGTCTTTCCATCTTGGACGTCAACCTCAATACGACTGGTTTTAAAAACAGCTTGCAGCTCATTCTTGGCCTGTTGAAACATTTGAGCCTTTCGCTTCCTCTGTTCCCGCCGCTTCTGGGATCTGCTGAACACCCCGGAGGAAGATGATGCCATATCCTCTTTCATAATTGACCCATAAATGTTTGGATTCGTCACCAGAGGCTTCTTTTCCGTATTTGATCCAATCTTGCTTGTCGTTTCTATAATTATTTCCGGTTGCTCTTCTGAGACCTTTTCGATCACCTTCTTGTAGTAGCTGGACATATTTTGCTGAATTCTCATCTCGGTGACCTCGTTTTACAAGGAATTTATTTTCTGTTGTCCCAACAAATATTTATCTACAAACGGTTTGTGAATTGATAGAGGAACTGTAGTCATCAAATTCGGTTGTCCTCTTCGTCAATTCGTCATTCAGCTTGGTACATTCGCCTTTCCATTTCTGTAACTCCAGCAGCAGTTCTCTTTGTTTTCGTTATATTTCCTATCCATGCTGAATAAAGACAATGAGTGGATTAAAAAAATAAAAATACAAAAAAAAATAATTAATGGAGGCTGAGAGAAACGAATTCTCTTCTAGAAATGAAACTTGGCAAGGACTTTCTCAAACTTCCAGATCGTCAATAGTCTCGGCAGGCACTATAAGCACCTGCCGTTAATCTATTAACGGATCGACTGTCATCAAATTACCTCACAACCTGTTCATATTCCCTACTTGATCGTCAATAGTCTCGGCAGGAACTATAAGCCCCTACCGTTATCTATCGACAGATCGGCAGCCTTGAGGTGCTCCCCAACCTCCATCAACTTCCAAAAAAAAGAAATAGAATATAAAAATTACCTAGGTTCAAAACAAAAATTCTTTTTCTCCAATAAAATTTATTCAATAAAAAGTCTGATCAAGTGCACAAATTCGGATGAATTTATACCAATCTTTCGTCACAAAAACTCACAGAACCAGCAAGCAGACAATTCTCAGTCAACCTTCAATCATCCTTCACTAAGTCAACAGTCCTCAGATAGAAACAACTCGGAGCAGGCCTAAATCCCGATCAAACCCACGTCAACAAATCAGGCCATCAAATTCTCACAAGAAAATATTCAAATCGACAGGATCCAAGGGTCAAAACCAATTAAAAGTTTCTCTTTTTTAATTAATTATAAATTATAATATTTTTTATTTTTTTTAGATTTAAGGAGTTTTTCCATCGCCTGCCTCGGTGCCGGTGCAATGAATAGGCCCGAGTCCCAACACCACCAACTCGAATTTGGCGATCCATTCAGAAAAATCATCAGTTCCATCGAATCGGCCGATTACGCTTCCAAACTTCTACCGCTATATCTTGTAACAAAACGAATGAAAAGTAACAAAAATTTATTATCACCGACAAATTAATTCTCTTCAAATCACGCGCAAACGTTCGAGTATTAAAACAAAAAAGATTAATCATTTTCTCAATCACAATTTAAAAAAAATAAACTAAGTTTTTTATATATTAAAATTATTTTCAGTATTTTGTACGTATGAGGAATCATTTTTCTTCTACCCAAATGGCTGATTGATATTTTCTTTGATTCCTACTCATTGAAAATAATTTAATTTTAAAGTAAAAATATTTAAAATATTTTTGAAATGTAATTTTTAAATTTTTAAATAAAATATTTAACTTTTTAATATAATTTAAAATTTTAATTTAATTAAACACAATATAGATCTAATTTTAACCAATGAGAGTTTTGATAATTAATTAATATTATCATAATTTTCCCATTTGTTTTCAAAAAAAACAAGGACGACAGAAAAATATTAAGAAAAAATGTCAAATTTCGAAAGTAGTTTGAATAATTGTTGTAATTACAAATCTGCTTGTGATATTAATAAATGTTCCAAAAATTATAATGACGTTGTTAATAGTACGAATGCAGTTTCAAATAAAATTTACTTAACCGATGTAGCAAACATTATTTACCGTAACAATTTCCCTGCAGATAAAAACTTGACAAAAAATTTTAAACTAAAAAATATTTAAAAAATGTTTTTAAAATATTTTTGATGAAAAACATTGATAAATCAAATATAATAACCGCGAAGAATCTTTGATAAGAAAGTTTTACTTTCTTGGGGCCTAATCAAATAAACATCTAATAAGCCTTTTCTAATTTTTTAAAATTATCATTTAAAATATTAAAAAAACGTAATGTAAATTAAAAAAAATTAAAATAAAAAGTGATATAATTGTTTACGTTTAAAACATTGTTTACCTTAAATAAAAAATTTTAGAATTCTTAATTTTAATAATTTATTTTCATTTTTTTTTATTTTGGAATTTATCAATTTAATTTTTCAAAATCAAAATACCATTAATTTAAAATGAATAATTAATTAATTAATTATTATGAAAAATTAATTAAAAACATTTTTGTTTAAAATTTAATTTTCAAACAAAACGGTTTTATGATTATATGATCAAATGCAACCGAAGTTAGTACTTTTTTGAAACTGTTCTTCTTGTTCTTTATAAATGTCTTGTCTTGAGCAACCTTCACAACATAAAAATAATTTTACAATAGTCTTCAGTGCAAATATCATCCTCATGCCAATTTAATTGAAGATTGGACAGCCGGAGATTTAGTGTGCCCTGTTTGTGGATTAGTTGTGGGCAACAGGCAAAATAATTTTTTTAATAAGTCAAACTAAATCACTGATTTCTAGGGTGATAGATTTTAGCAGTGAATGGCGATCTTTTGCTAACGATGGAAATGGAGAAGATAGTTCACGAGTTGGTGCAATGGAGGACAACACGAATTCTGAGGCCACCACGTCTATCACCATTAAACATTCATTTGACTCTAGACATTTAGATGAAAATGGCAACCAAAAGTATAGAAACCGAATCTCGATATCTCCAACAGAAAGAATGTTACGAGATTGTCGCTCCCATATAAATACGATAGGGGGTCGATTAAATGCTGACTCTATCACTATAGTAATAAATTAAAAAAATCTAAAAATTTAATAATAATGTTAAGAATTATGCAATGAACATTGTAAAGAAATTGACGGAGAGAAAAGAATTCAGTAGAAAAAATAAAGAAGATATTTCATGTGCATGTTTGTTTTTGTCTTTTCGTGAACATAAGGTTGAAAGAAGTTTCAAAGGTAAGCCAATTTAAATTCAAAAATTTAATTTTTAATTTTTAAAAAATTAAAAATGCAAAAGTTATTTTGAGAATTTCTGAAAATCGAAACAGATTTTTTATCAAAAATCATAACTTAATTATTAAAAAAATATATTTAATTACTTTTAAAAAAATTAATTAATTTTTGAATGATACCAATATTTAAAAAAAGCATTAATTATAATATAATATCGAATAATATTGTTGAATTATTTTTTAATGTATTTTCGTAAATTTTATAATATTATATTTTATCTTTTAAAAATACAATACATGAACATTGATTAAATCTTTTACTAACCTATTTTTATTTTAATTAACTTTTTTCTCGTATTCTATTTAAAGATTTATTTCAAATTATAATTTTCATCAAATACAGAAATTCAGGTGTAATTCTCTTTGCAAGTAAAAAAAGTATATTTATCAAAATAAACTTATACTCACAGAAATTGCATATTTGAGAATTGCACCGGACTTTCCGGCCACCCTTTACAAATGAAATACGATTTAAAATATTTATTCTTCATTGATTTATATTTTATTTTTATTGCCAGTATTATTTTGACAATAATACCGCCATCATTAATCAAAAAACATAAATTAAAAACCTGTGTACCTTTGCATTAGTAAATATATCATTCAAACTTAAGCTTTTAGATTGTCAAAGTTGCCTTTTGTATATTAATTTTTGAATCTAGAGCAATGTTGGACAATCTATGTCCCGTATCGGAATGTGAAGAAAAAAATCTGATATTCATATCTATATGTATATTTACATATAATCCATATTGATGCTTTAGTAAAAATTATTTTTCTTTTCCTTGCATGAATAAAATCAGTTCACAGAATTTCGAATCGAAAATCTTTCAGTATTCTGCAATATTGATTCAATTGACATTTTCTTTTACTAAGATTCTTAGATAGATTATTTTCGTCATTAAATAACTTCAATCTTTAAATATGAGACATGATAACAAGAATAGAAAATATGAAGATGACAATCGAATCTTTAAAATTGAATGGGAAGAAAAGCTTTTTTTGAAAGAAACAGAAAGTTTGAAAGGCTAATTTCAGTCAGTTATTTACTCAATATAAGGTGAGTATCTTAAAACATCAATATTAATAAAAAGTAATGGATTTTTCTTGCATGCATTCTTCATTCTGATTTAAGAACAGTCAAATTAAATTCATTGAAAGCCGAGTTTTTTCGCGTTGAAGATAATCAAAGCGATGAAGAAACTGACATTGAGATGAAAGAAGATAACTTTAAACAAAAAAAGAAAGAAAAGAAACGCAAAGATTGGGTTAAATTTGCAACATACAACAACAAAGAAGAGGCTATCAAAGCATTATCATTGGATACACTATGGTGATGTATGTACCTGAATCAAAGTCACGATAGACGATAAGTCTACTATCGTTGCAAGAAGGTTAAAAAGCGCAGTGAAAGACAATGTTCCGCCGAACTGTGCTTATGGTATCATGCAGATAAAGAAGATGTTACAGCTTTCAAGACTATAGCTAAACATGATGAGTGTACCAAAATCCATCATTTACGAGGATTGAGTGAAGAAATCAAGAAGCAAATACGACAAATTTTTGATGATGGTATCACAAAACCAAAGTAGATTTTTTGTGCATTGCAATTCAGTAATCCCACCTATCGAGGACTGGTCATGAGATGTGGGATACGTCCCGGTTGACGGTCTGCTCTCGGACGGTGTTTCACCGGATCTCATGTGAACTGACAGAGTTCCTTTGTTACTGGCATCATGACTAACTTTCGAGTTAAGAATAACATCGGCTACTTTGGCTGTGCTGAAAATGTTGAGTTCCAGTTCATCGTCAGATACCTCCAGGACAACGGAGACCCGTCCGAGTCAATAAATTGTGCATTTGTTACACGATTATTGATTCATCTACCCACTATTAACCAGCAGTCCTGTCAAATGAACAAATACAAATGAATTGTGTTTTGGATTGTAAACAATCCGTCTAAATCATTGTGATGAGATTCGAATGCGGTCATGACACTCGATTCATACTGTATGACAAGTCAATAAAGTCGGATTATGCTAATAAAAAGATTTCAACGCCATTCTTTTTAGTTAAAGACGAAACTCATTTTCAAATATTTATTCGATTTCAATTTACAAATTAGTATAGTTAAACAAAAACATTTTTTTAATTCTCAAGAGTTTATTTCGCTGATGAAAAATACGAGCACCACAATTGCAATGACCAAATATCCGTGTACAGAAAGAGAATTTATAAAGAGAAACGTTGATGAAATAATTTAAAATTTTGATCCAAACAATAAGACCTGAATAAATCACATTTTCCATATACCGACTTCACGGCATATAATTGAACTAAGATTTTCAGAAATGAATAGACTGTTTAGAACGTTTAAAAGATATATCAAAGAAAGTATATCATTAAGTTAATAAATTTACTAACATAATGGATACCCATAAATGACATTATTTATCCATTATGTTTCTTCAGACTTAACAGTAACTGAAAAATTATTGGATTTGATGCCTCTAAAAACTTATACCTCTGAAAAGTTAAATAAGTTTTTCATTTACAACAATGCGGGTTTGGATCGACCTGTTCATAACATTATTATTTTGGTATTACGATACTACATTATCACTGATTTCGGCTACCTGATTTGTCAGATTTTTGATCGATACACTATTCGTAATCGGGGGATCGGATCCCCGTCTAAGCATCAAGCAAAACCAGTCGAATGTATAAGACGCATTTTCCATGTACCATAAAAACATCAAAAGATCGGGGTTTCAGAATTGAACTTCATCTATTCAGTCCCAGATGCATGATTCGAATCTAGAAGTACAAAGTAATAAAAGACAATTGCTGAACTGAGTCAAAAGTTTTAGTTTCGAAAGAAAAATGATTTTATTTAAATAAGATTTATCAACTAATCAATGCAATAACTTTCCTCGGTTGAAAACTAAATGTGCAAGCGTATGTAATACAAAGATGGAAGGATATTATGAAAGTTTACCATGATAGATCTAAAAAGTACGATGTGCAAATCTGAAGAATTCAAGACTTCATATGATTTTCTTGGAAATCCATTTAGTATTGATTTAATCAAAGAATTCTTATTATTAGCATATTTATTAACAAATTAGGCTGTTGGGAGATACATTTGATAGACCTACAGGATGATTAGATTTTGAATATGCAATTAAAATCATCAGAATCTCCAATAGAATTTTGAAAACTGATTCCAGAGGCAATAAATCCATTACTAAAGAAATCTACACTAACATTGATTTCAATGTTTGCGCCACCTATTCTTGTAAATCATTGTATTTAACAATAAAAATCGGTAAATCGAAATTTCGTACGCAGCTGACAAATGAACTCAGTTTATTCGTGCTACTTTAACAAACACGATCCTGATTTTAAAAGTAATAAGCATCAAATGTTCAAAAACATTCCTTTTATACACCTGATAAACAGGAATAATTGATTTTAATAAAAATTTAGTTATTTTGTGTAATATGAATTATATATATAAAAATTATATATATATAATATATATTTAAAATATGAAGATAAAAAGTTTAATTCTTATGTTGATTTTATGTAAATTTATGGTGTTGGCATGTCTGCATTTCTTTTAGTTTTTTTATGATTGAGGTTGTTGGCAGAATAAAGTCTGGTCAGCCATGATACAGATAGTAATGTTTTTGTCAGTTGTACAGTGCGTTCAAAAAGTAACTGTGCACCTGCAATTTCAAAACAAGAACGATATCCTGTATTCTAAAAATCAATAAGAAAATATTTTGAATAGTCAATTTTACGTGAAGAACAATGACCGTCTCTTAATTTATTAAAAATATAGCAAGAAAAGAGTCACAACAACTGCTGGAAATGCCCACCAAGTTTGTGAATACAAACGTTAATTCGATGTTTCAAGTTTTCGAACACTCGATGAATTTCCCCTTGGGTGATGGCTTCAATTTGGTGTAGGATATTATCACGTAGGTCTTGCAAAGTTTGTGGTTTGTTTCGGTAAACCTTTTGCTTTATCGCTCCCCACAGGTAAAAGTCCAAAATACTTAGATCTGGGGATCTTGGCGTCCAAATTCCTTTGGAAATGATTCTCTTCGGGAAGATCTCATTCAAAAAACGAAGCGAAATGTTTGCGGTATGTGCTGTTGCACCATCCTGCTGAAAATAGCCAGTCGATCGTTCTTCTCTAGTTAACTGGTCGATGAAAGCAGAAAGGATTTCCTTGCAGTACCTTTCTGATGTTATGGTTTCAGTAAAAAAGATGGCACCAATTACACGCCTCCTGGACATGGCACACCATACTCTAACTTTCAAGGAATGCGGAGGCTTCTCAACAAATTCATGCGGATTTTCACTGGACCAAACTCGAGAATTTTGGCTACTCACATATCCAGACAAATGAAACCACGCTTCATCGGAAAAAA
>MQRK01247357.1:0-23621 GCA_001938485.1 Girardia tigrina
GCTTCCTTGTACCTTTAAAATCAATGTGCACTTTGTGTAAATTTGCACATTATGCTAATTATAGAGAAAAGTAATCAATATATGAAAATTCTAATTGCACATTGAAATAGAGAATGAAATTGTGTATCAAATACATGATATCGATTTATGACACTAGTACTTTTAAAAAATTTAATGTATTGATTTTTGCACTTGTGCACATGTGCAATTTGAAAAGCACTGTGCTAGCACATTAGAAATGTGCGGCACAATGTGCACTATCGATTAGCACTTTCAAAATATTGATTAGCACATTTGGATACTGTGCAGTGATTGATTAGCACTTTTTTTCTACGGTCCTTAGTTACGGGGTCACGGTTGCTATGGATACGGGAACCGTAACCATGGTTACAACCGCCTTGGATCACTGTATCCGTTGCTAATGAAAAACGTACCTTGGTTACCGTTACGCAGTGAACCGGAACCGTTACCAAGTGACCCGGAACCGTTCCCAAGTGATTGCGAACGTTGCTAGGGTGATCGTGACCGTTGCTATGGTGATCATGACCGTTGCTATGGTGATCGCGACCGTTGCTAGGGTACCGGGAACCAATCAGAGGCGTTGTCAAGTGAACCGGAACCGTTGATATGGTAACGGTAACCGTTGCTAGGGTGATCGCGACTGTTGCTAGGGTGATCGCGACCGTTGCCATGGTAACCGTCCTTAGCAACGGTACCATCGCGACCCTTGCCATGGTTACCGTCCCTAGGGGGGGTAGTTAGGGAGAAGTCTCATTTTTACACTACTCACCGATGACAATTTTTACAACGGTTTCCATATATCTTTTGCCGTTGAATATCTTTACTTGCTAGCAAAACCTTTTCTTAATCCCAAAATGATGTCACTCATGACTCATTTTTGCTTGTTTGGTTTTCCTTCTTGTTGAACAACGCAACATTTCCTCTCTATCCACTTTCTTAGTACTCTAATTAAGATATCCACCTTGTTTAATTCTGATCGAACTCAGTCACAATTCTACTCTGTTTTGAAATTTGTTAGTATACTTTCTATCTTATTCATAATCACTGATTTGAAATATGTATCTAAGAACAACAGAGCTCGCATAACACCATAAAGTAAACTGTTGGCTCATATAAACATTCCAAGGGCCACGAACATGATTTAAATTACAAATACGATTCAACACGTTACGGATAAACTGAAAATCTCCTCATTTACTGGTTCATTCAACTGTAATCCCTTTTGTGACCGTGTTAAATATCTATTTGCTACATATGACCAATTTCCAATCAGATAACCCATTAATTTTTCGCATATCGAATACACACTTCTTTTACTGATTGTTACAAGAAGGAACGTTTCTAGAGAGGTGAGTACTCTTGACAAATTAAATACTTCATCACGTTAAAACAGTTGAAGCCTGAGAACTGGCTCTCCGATTAGTTCTTCTGGATCTTTACATTGCAAGTTTAACTTTGATATGTGACTTGGTACCTCTTCTACACTCAATACATATTCATTTAAAATGATATCATCTACTTCATGACACATTCTGAATCGTTATTTTAAGCCTATATTTTACATCCCATAAAATATTTAAAAACATTAAAATGTTCCTGATTTCCGAACTTGATAACTAGATTTAATTAGAATAATATTAGTATATTGTAAAACTGAATGACGTTCTGACGGAAAATTCGAAATGTTGTAAGTTTGTTGTTTGTATGCTGTTTAGATTGGTGATTCTCTTACTCAGATGGGATCGATATATTATTGATTACTTATTTGAATCTAATGAAATTAATTTAATGATTTTAATTTTTAAATAGTAATTAATTAAAAGTTTTATAATTATAAATTTAATAATATTTTAGTAAACGATTTAACTTATTGAATTTAATATATTTTAAAAACTAATGTTAATTTTAAAAATTACTTAATGCATTTTTATCCAATAAAATTTTGAGACATTAAAAGTTAATAATATTCTTATCTCATTAATTAATTTAAAGATTTGAATATAGCTTCAAAACATATTAATCAAGAACGATACTTCCCGCAGAAATAGCTACTGAAAATGTTTGTGTTGTTGCTAATACACGTTTTTCGCAGATTTCGTAAATATCACAACTGAACCAACCGAAAGTACTCTTTATTTCTGTCGATTGTCTTACAAACTCACTCCTCATCAGAACTCTCACGTGTGACAAAAACTACGACGGAGACCTCTTGGACGCAAGAGTAACCGATGATACGTGATATTCGCTTGATTTGGATCTTCTCAGAAACAAACCCTTAAATTGAAGCAATTAACAGTCTCTCATGGTATTAGATATTTGCTCAAGAAAAGAAGGAAACTTCAATTGCTCTCTCAAGACTATCCTTTCAATCGATTCACCAGAATTAATAAGTATAAAGGCAATAAATTTATTAAAACATCAATCTTTTACATAATTACTGTACAGTCAGGTGCAAAAGTTTGTGAACGCATGTTTCTATACTGTTTTTTGTTGTTCCACTGCATGTTTGTGTATTCCTTGTTAAGTATACATAAATCATTTAAATAACATGACACGCAGGACATGATCAAAGCAGTGGAAACTGTTTAGACTCAAAAAGTGTCACCAGACTATTGTAAAAATTTATGCCTTTCGATGCCTGAGCGGAATCGCCTGTTCTCAAAAATCAAGGTAAACACACAAAATACTAAATATACACTGGTTTTTCGTGGTTTATGTGCTAGTTATGATAAGTTTTGATAAATTTTTGTCTTATTATAATGTTCTAATAAAATCTTTGTATTTTGGTGTGCTTTTGTCAATATAATTGCAGTTGGGTGCAAAAGGCAATTGAGGTGACCGGTGTCACCAATATAGATCGTGTGAATCATCTCGTCCGCCCCACCCAAACGTGTCGCCCACAGACTCCGACTGTACGATAATTTGTATTTCGATTTTAACAATTGCGTGATCAGATATTTTCGATAATCGGGATCGACTGGTTTCCGTTCGAATTCCATCGGCAATCGACCGATAATAAATCGTTGAAGTTAAGATCAATGATCTTGTTTTTCTTTGTGTTTTTTCGAGCATTTATTCTCTGACATTCTTTATTTACTTAAACTAAGCGAAATGTCGAAATAGAATCAATTTAATCGAAAGAAAAAAATTAAATATCACATGGAAAAACTCTTAATTGGTTGCTGCTGCTGATTCGATTTAGTGAACACTACAGCAATTTAACAACAAGCGTTCATAAACTTTTGCACCTGACTGTACCTTAGTACCTTATTTTATTATCGTTTGCACTGCAACAATAATATCATTTTGATTCTTTAATCAAAAATTGAGACTTTTGTATTCTAGAAAATGCTCTACAGTTTTCGAAATTGAAGGAGCGTAAGAGTATTGAACAGTATAAACGTTGAATTTAAAATTATGTCGCTCATTCATCATAAAAATACTTATTGATTTTTTGAAATCTCTATTTACTGCTTGAAAATATGCAAAATTTTAACTAAAATTGTACATTATTTTATTATATAAGTAGTTTAATTTCATATAATAATTATTTATAATAAATAACTCATTTTTATTATATTAATATTTTTATCTATTATGTACAATATTTAATTGTTTATTTATATTATTATTCATATTATTACTTATATTATTGTTATTTATATTATTTATATTATTTATATTATTAACAAATATACGTTTATAATTCATCTTGACGACTCATGGTAAAGATGAATTTTAAATTAATATAGTAAATTAGAATCGATTAATCGATCACAATTATTAAATTCAATTAGTATTTAAAACAACTATACTAATTTTTCGTTTTTGTTTTTTTACAACCGAACAGTCATTTCTTACGACAACTGACTATTTTCAAAGACGATTATTTGCAAACCATTCAGTCCTCAATATTGGTATGAAAAGAAACTATATTAATATCTATCCAAAGCGAAATTCATTACAAGCAAACTTAAATTCCCTGAACTATATCGCATCCTCTGATAGAAAAACGATTTTTCATATTCATCCACGCTCAATCTCTAATTCAAATTGTTTCTCTCAAATCATCATTGAAATTATTAATAGAACAGTCTCGTGTAGCAAATCTAAAGTAATTTACTCATTATATTTTCTTCATAAATAACAGTATTTTTAATCATTGTGTTTCCTATTGTTGTTTCTTCTTTTTGCTGTCTCGATTATATTATATTAAAGAAGTTTATAATAGTTTCAAAGTTATTTGTATTTATTCATTTGAAAAAATATCTACTTATCAAGGGCTAATTATCTGTTAATATCCCGAAAAGAGTTATTTAACAAAATTAATTGTTACATGAATCGAATATAAATTTAACAATGATTTTATGTCAGTAGTAAAATTATGTTATGGAAGTACTAGGTCAGTGATAGGCAACCTTTTTCAAGATCGGATAAATTATAATATTTTTCAATTTCTACTGGGTAACTGGGTAAAAAATTAACTCATATTTCTAAGTGTATAAAACATTTATTTTACATATTACACACATTTTAAAATATTTGTAATTAATGACTTCCTTGATGCTGAAATTCGTAGCACAATTTTTCTAAATTAGGTTGATATGTTTTTAATCTGATGTAGGCATCTGAATTTTGCACTCTTATAAAAATAAATATTCAAAAAAATGCTAATGATTGGGTAATTGAATATATGGCTGCGGGTAATTACATTACCCGCGGATAGGGGGTTGCGTATCACTGTACTAGGTTATCATGGTTCTATTTATTTAACGGATATCTCCTAATTTGTCTAAATCCAAATTATGTCTCTAATTTTTAAAATTTGGGACACTATTTAATAGTGCCCCTATAAAATTTTAATAAACATTTAAATATTATGTTTTAAAATTTCATTTAAAATATGAATTTAATAATATATATTTTTTATTTTAGAATCCATAATTATGAAAAGGAAAACATTTACTATAGAATTTACGAAAGAGGTCATTTTGTATATTAGGAATAAGCATAGTTCATATAAAACAGTAAACTATAATCAAATAATGTTTATGAGATGGTATAAGAATAAAGAGGCAATCCAAACCTAATCAAATATTATTAAAAGAGTTCATGCTTTTATGAAGAAACACAATTTCTCTTTAAGAGGAAGAAAGAATCTTACAACTTTGTTTGATAATGTCTTAGTTAGATAGAGATGTTTCGTTTGTTGTGTTTCTCCAAAGATTGTTGTCGTCAATAAACGTAACCCAGACTGTTGATATGAAAGGAAGACGGCATGTCGTCATGCAATCAACAGGATTTTCTTTTTTGAAAATAATAGTTGCTCATTCTGTTTGGGCAAAAGGAAAAAAAAGTCTTGCCTTGATTATTTATTTTAAATGAAAATGGAATAATGTCAATGACACAAAAGCGGGCTTGGATAACCCAAGGTATTATAACCTATAGGATTGATTTGAATCATTTTGAATTCAAGTATAGTTCATATTTCCAATGCGGTCAAAGAGCATTGTCAAAAGCGAATCATTTTGAAGGCATATTTTTAAGAAAATCGAAAATTAAAATATATTATTTTTAATAAGTTTTTAACTTGTTAACTATGATGTGTTAGTTAAAATGTTCACTTCGCCAAATAATTTATAGATTTTGTTTAATTTAAAATTTTAAAAAATTTAATAAATAAAAGAAGTTATAGAACTTAACAAGATGAAAATGATTTTTTATAAAAATAAACAAAATTAAATTTATAAAATCAAAAATGTTTACATTAATAAAAATTGATATATTTTATTAAGAAAATGAATTATAAAGGTGTTACAATAAGAAGTTTTAAATAAATAATAAACTGATTGTCGTGACTCAGAAGTAAGACTGTATTTAATTCTGTATTTAAAATAACATCAGTACACAATCATTAACTTACATAATCAATATTATGTCAAATTACTGAAGTAATGGCAATTGCGTAAGGCAATTAAGTTATGCCCTTTTATGACTCATCACATACCCCCTTTTCAAAGTCAATTGCATAATCATTTAATTTCGCTGGCTTTTTGAGTTCCGATCGATCTCGCAGATTTGAGGTTGCCGGTACTTCTCCTTGCTCTGGCTGTTGATTGGTTGTACCTAAATTTTCATTTGCTTGTTGGTTGTATGGCAAGGGGCTTAGTTGACTGGTTGATGCAAGACTGGTCGTTCCGTTTCTTCTGATTCACGCTGTGTTATGACCTTGTGGTAAAATATATCTGGCTAGAGTAGTTTCTTTTCCTGCATGTGAGGAAGTTCTTAGATTTAAAAGTACTTGCTCCAAAAATGCCTCAAATGTTCCCATGCTTTGATGATATTTTTCAGCGTTTGAACCGCCCGGTCGGCCCGCCCATTTGCTCTTGGATCATAAGCTTGAGTGAAGATTTGTCGGCATCCCAAATTATTTAACCAATTTTTTATGTGGTCGGCTTTGAATTCGGCTTCATTATCACTCACCAATGTGTTTGGAATACCGAAACGACTAAACACCTGTCGCAAATGTTTGATCACTGTTGACGTGTTTTTGTCTGAGCATACGAATGCTTCAATCCATCCAGATCCCGCGTCGACCATTACCAGTATATTGCCTTGTCCTTTGATATATGCCCAGTCCATGTGTAATCTGGACCATACCGATGCTTTTGGCCATTCCTGTGTGTTGTCTTGAATGCTTGGCCGTACATTCATGCATTTTTCGCAACTTTGTATCCATCGATAAATATCTGAATCCATTGATGGCCACCATACTGTTCCTCGAAGTTTATTTGAAGTGGCGGAAATTCCTTGACGAATATCATGAGCTGTCGCCATACATTTTTTTCTAAGTGAAGGATTAATATACATTCTGGTTTTCATATAGATAGTGCCTTCTTCGATGGTTGAAGAAGGACGGATTCTATTAAAAGGCATTTCCGCAGAAATGCAGTTGTTCCATCGTACCGTGAGAATCCTTTCTTTAATGGCTTTGCTGATTATGTCTGAGTTTATAACATTTCTTACTTCTGAAATGTCCATTATCTGCTTCAAGAAATCTTCTACTTCCGCCACTATATACTCTTCATTGTTGTCCATTTCTGTTTTGAGCCTTGAAAGAGCATCTACATGTGGAATAGATGCGCCTGGTGCATGTTTGATTATGAAATCGAATGCCATAAGGGATATTGCCCATCTGATGATCCATGCTGACGTCGTTGTTGAGATTGCTCTGTCTGATGCAAATATGAATTCTAGAGGCTTGTGATCTGAAACTAAAGTAAATTTTCGACCTAAAAGAAATTGCCTAAGTCTCTGAATGGCCCATATCAAAGCATACGCTTCGCGCTCTATATTCAAACAATTTTGTTCCGCAGATGATAATGTTTTAGATATAAAAATAACTGGATGTCCATTTTGAGTAAGACAAGCAGCGATTTGGTCTTTGAAGGAATCTGTTGTTAGTGTGACCTCTTCTTCTGGGACATAAGGCTTTACAACTGTTGCTGCAGATAGTTCCCTTTTAATCAATTCAAACGACTGTTGGCATTTGTTGGTCCATTCAAAGTTTCGGTTTGCTTTGCGCAGTTCATTGAGTGGCTGAATTTTTGCTGCAAAGTTTGGAATGAGACGTCTAAAGAAATTTTCCAGGCCGTCAACATATTGGATAATTTTTTTAATGCCGGAAATCCGCAATTGCTGAGGAAGTTATTGGTCATCTGTCAGTCTTCTTCTTTGTCCAGGATTTGTTTTGATTTCATCAGCGATTCAAAAGCGATCAACCAACATTTGACGTCCGTGGGATTCGACAGATCCAGATCGGGAATTGCTCTTGACACCATTTCTCGTGACTCAGAAGTAAGACTGTATTTAATTCTGTATTTAAAATAACAACAGTACACAATTATATAGTGCACAATCATTAACTTACATAATCAATATTATGTCAGATTACTGAAGTAATGGCAATTGCGTAAGGCTATTAAGTTATGCCATTTTATGACTCATCACAATGATTAAAATGATTGATACATTTTGATAAATATATATGCACACCGCAGGTCAAAATGTGCTAGCTAATTCTAGGCGCTAGCTTCTTTTATCATTGATAAAATTTAATAAATAAATTTTACAATTAAAAATAAAATTTGCAAATTAAATTGAAAGAAAATTTAAGAAATGTATTTTTGTGAAATAATTAAATTAATGTTAAATTTGTTTACGTATGTGTATTATTGTCAATAATATTTTTTGTGTTAAATATGATTTCTGAAATTTCAAAAAACGACAATAGCATAAACGCGACTAACATTAACAATAAAACAAAGTCTTGTATTTTTAAAACTTCACTTAAACCCTTAATTTCTTCATTTTTTATGTTTTCGTGAAAAAATCAACAATATCGACTAATTTATCTGTAATTTGTACACCTACTACCGCCCCAGTTGGCATACAAATGAACTAAACTAGTTCGTACTGTATGCAGTTTTAACACATCAAAATGTAAACGTTACTTTTCAAAATTTTTATGAACATTTGAACAAGTTTTCCTATGTGTGGTTAATAAGCTAAAACATGAAACGAAGGGTTACACGAAGTAGCTAATAACTAGAGGCTTTTTATTGATTATTATTTCATACACATAAAACAAGGTATATATTATTTGTATTTTATTTTTAACTTTTGAAAAATGAATTCTAAGTTTCAAGTGATGTTACTCATAAAAATAATAATCCTTCAATCTTCAATCCTTTTGATTATAAGTTACTAATAATATTAATAAAATAAAAACAGAAAAACAATCATTTAATTATTTTTAATCTGCAATAGAATTAATTTAATGGAATATACGGATAAAGCCTTTATGAGGAGATGTAATTTACTTTTTCAAAAAAAAATGATATGCTTGAATATTTCCAATTTAAATTGCTTACTTCTTTACTTTGGTTACTGATTATGCACGAAAATTGTTTAGAAAATGTATTATTTCTGTGGCGATTATTTGCGTCTATTGTTCCCCTTTTTACACGCCCAACAACTTATTAATTAATCAAATTTCTCAGTTTCCGTAAATTTCATTATTGTGCTTCAATGACCGGTTTAATTAATTGAAAAACACAATTTTATTTTCAATAATACAATATGGACGCGAACGCACGCATTGGAAATGGATTTTTTAAACATACTCGAATTCCTATTTTTTCAGAAAGAAAATCCGAAAGAAAAAAATCTTTTTTATTTTTCTGTTTTGAAGCAAAAATTTAATTTGATTGCTAACAAAACAAATTCAGTAAAATAGGTCTCTGAATTTTTGTGCTGTTTTTAATAAATTTATTAGATGTCATTTAAACAGTGTGCACTTTAAGTTTAACATTTTACACTTTGAAACGTGATTTATTTAAATTTTTATCCAAACAATTGACAAAAACTTAAACACAGAATCACACTCCTCCTGCTATCAAAGTACACAAGCATACAGATTCCGAGCAAGAAGTAAAACGACCACCAATACAGGAAAGAATGCTTTTACACACGTTATCTCCATTTTTTTCTGGTCGGTGCACTTCCCACGAACCATTTTTTGAGACATTAACATTGTCCTGTTCCGTTTCCTTCAGATTTTCAGTGTCGATGTTAACTATTCTTGCTAAACTACCTGCTCCTCTGTAGCTAGTTCAGAGCTGCACACTTTCCCAGGTAAGAACGTAGTTGTACAGTTTTTTTAACCCGTCAACACTTTCACTTATTCAAAATATACTCTATTGCTGTTGCCACCATAAAATTCTTGGCCATCGTCCACTAATTTGTTGGTACTTAAGTTAGTTGATTAATTTTATTCGAGTCGAAACTGAGGAGAGTTAAAGTCCCAACGAATTACTCTTCTTCAACTACTTCTTTGAATAGGCTCACTTTACGCTAGTTCAAAAGATCTTTGAAGATTGGAAATTGTATTGGTTTTGTTCTAGACAGTGCTTCTGTAAGCTCCATTTCATGTAAAACCCACTTCACTAACTCTTTAAGGACTCGATTAGCTGCCTCGATTTCTGCCAAATTAATTGATCACTGTAATCTTTCGGTCGAAGGTAACATGATTTCTCGACGATTAACCTGCCCATTTCGGCGCCCACACCAATTATAATTGAACTGTCATTACTCTACACTCGCCCTAGCCTGGTCCCATATACTTTCAACGGGCCTCTAATAGGATCTTCAGTTTTCCTTCGTTCTGATAATTATTTCGCTATTGCAGCTACTCGCAGTTCAACCTCATTATCTAAATTTCTTCCATTGCTCAGAGGCTTTAAAACATCACCAACTTACAGGATAATGACCCAACAGTTGGTTTGACTATAAAAAACAGACAGTGTCTAGTCAAATGCTCTGGAAGTTCTACAACTATGCAATCTAGTCTCCATTGAAGTGTTCCATAATCTACCACTTTTACTGTCAGTCTTAGAAGATGCTCGCATCTCTAGCTACAAGTTTTTTTGATGTATCAACTACAATATCATCACATTATGCATCCGTACTCGCTCTACCTGTTTGGTCATACTCCAAAACGTGCTACAATATCTTCTGCATGATCGTTGGAGTAACACTCAGATCTAATTTTAGGCATTTTAAATACTACGGACAGACCTGTTAATGCACTACTTGATACAACCACTATGATTGATACACTTTAATCAGTATATATGCACACCGCAGGTCAATAAGTGCTAGTTAATTCTCAGCCCCAGGTTCTGAGCTTCTCTAAGTCCACCAGTTGCCCTGTATTATAACTGGAAATACAATCATTGAAGTCACGGTAATCGAAAACCGGTCGAAACATTTCTTTTGATACCTGAATTACTACTGTAATCGGAAACGTCAGTCGTCGACTGGTCTTGAACTCTACCATCCAATCCCTCTTCTCCCTCTCTTTTAGTCATGTGTTGATCTTCTCTTCCAGTAATTTAGTAATATACTGATGGGACTTATCCTTCCTTCCAATGACAATTAACAAATCAAATTTAACCGTCAAAAGCCGGGATCTACGATCTTCTACGATACTAATGACATTTGTTTCAATTTTCTTATTGGGTTTGGATTCAAAATTTAAGCTCATGACACAAAAAAACACATGAAGCAAAGATGGTATCTTGCACTGTAAATAAAAAATGATTTAGTCCGAGGAGATGAGAATGAATTCTATTTCGGTGCAGCTGCTGCCATGCAATCTCGAACAATGTGGCTTCATTGATTGAACTTAGTGTATCGATGCGAATATACGTCATTTACAAGCACACCTCTCCAGGTCGACGTCCCGCACGAACCGAAGCATTGTGAAAATTGTGGGAATAATCAAACTCGAATATCCCCGTTAGTTTTAAATAGACTTCGTGTGCCCGTGGGACAAGGGACATGAGGAGAGGATTCCATTGATCGCGTTCCGTTTTAATTCAGTTGAAGACAATCCCCAGAAGGCCCTGCGTAAACCTTTAAAAGATAAAGAAAAGTTAATTAAAAACATTGATTAATTAAAAAATTACCGAAATGATTCAGCATGAATTATATGTCTGCTGATTTTCGAACGTACCGACGACATCTGTCAAGGAAATGTTAATCTACAATGAACATAGCATAAACATAAATTACCTGGAATCACTGGCGGCTGCATTCACCAACAAATAGCGGCAAAAACAATTGTAGCGACATCCTGTAGGTAATCCCAGTACTTGACAATTGCAAATTCCGGTTATGAGGCACGAACGAAACAAACGAACTGAAATAAGATAAATAATAATCGACATCAACAATCATTTGCTGCTTACCTGCATACAGGAAATCGCGATATATAATTATTACGATTGCAGTACGAATGATCGCAATCATTCCCCCCTCTTGTCCTTAGATAATTCGAAATTTGAAGAATGCAAACAGCGATACCCGAGTGTGTCGGGTGATGCATTCGTCCAACCGGGTATAAATACCCGAGGTAATTTTAACAGCACCCAGCAATCTTACTTGAAACTTTATTAATTTTACTTGCACAATTGTATTCTATTTATCTATTCTCGTAATTATTTATTTCGCACAATTATTATTTTACTGTACGGATCAATATCATCAAATTACCATTTAGTTAGTTTGATTATATTACTATTTTGTTTTTATGTGGGGTAAGTTTTAAGTTTCGCCAAAATAGTTTATTATTTTTTTAATTTGAAGATTTAAAAGAAATAAATTAAAAAAATTAAAATTTAGAGTAAAAATATGATAAAAGAAATACTTATTTAAAATATGTTTACATTAATAACAATTAATATATTTTAATAAAAGTTATGGAATAAGTTTAAATAATTTTTAAAATAAATAATTAACGGATTAATATTTTAAGAAATATTTTTTTCTTAATAAAAGGGTTTATTGTAAATTTAAATTAATTAGTTTTTATGATAAAGTTTCGAAAGAATGTAAAATTATTTTACATTTTAAATTTTGTAAAATTTTTTGTAAAAAATGTAAAATTATTTTTAAGGTTTAATTTTCGTAAATTTTCAAAATTTAATCGATATAATTTAATGAATTAATTTTGGGCAATGTAGTGACCACAAATTTTTAATTTAATTAATTATTAATTTAATTTTAACAATCAAAACTTAATAACAAAAAAATGTGTAAAAAATGCGAAATATAATTTTTAAAAAACAATAGAGTGAATTGACAACATTAGAACAGAAAAAATGTCGGAAATTAAAAAAAATAATTGAATTAACAAGAAATTTGTTTAAATATGTGAATTGTTGATATTAATAAATTTTGTGGTGTTAAATTATGACTTCGGAATGTGATAATAATGAAAGTGGCATAAACGCTACTTACAGTTTTGTTAAACCCTATTATCAGTAATTTTATTCATTTTGTTTGATTATTAATTGTGAATTCATTTATCGAATTATGTTATATTTTCCGACGTTTTGATAAATATTTAAATTGATTTCAATATACATTTTCGAATTATACATCTTGCTTTATTTTGCCGGAGTCTGTTGGAATTTTTATAGTAATACTGATCCTTTATACTAATCCGGGTCCCGAAAGGAATTCTAAAGGGGGTTCTTTTGACAGTCAAAGACTCGAATGCGATTGTTAGATTCATCATAGTTGGGGTACAACGAGACGAGTCAGATATAGATAAAGGTGGAGTGAGGACCCCGAGGATAGTCGCTGTGTGAGGGCTGTGGCGTTATTTGTATATATGGTGTTTAGAAGATCAGAATTATTTAGAGATAATGAATGATAACAAGGAATGTAGTGCTGTGAATATAACATAATTTTAGTATATAATAAATTTAGAGAAATGAACATTTGATTTTAAATTTTATTAACTAAATTAGTATTTCTTTATTAATTATTTAAAATAAGTGTAATAAAAAGCTTTTGCGATATTAATTAAACGCTTTCTATTAATTCCATTCTGAAAGTATTTTTGAGTGCTTCAAAGGATTCGATATATGATATAAAAATATAATCGCGAATAAGTATGATCTAACTAGTTGATTCGTTATTTTAAATCCCATAAACCGAAATTTGGAGATTAGTTAATTCACTTACTTGTTTATTTACTACTTATCGAATTCTGTGTATATAAGCTGCATTGCGATCAACTTACTCCATAAACCAACATTATGGAAGTCTCGAAAATTACGATGTAAATAAATATAATTCGATGATTATGCGCGAAGAAACTGTAAATAAATATAATCAGAAGAAACTTCAGCGGTAACAATGAAAATCAGTGTCAAAGAGGGCATTGTTTCAAATTCAACTGGGTGGGCCACGTGCGCGACTTCAAGGCTGAAGCAGCATAAAGGAAAACCTTCTTCGCCAGATCTAGGACCACGGTGTGTTTTATTTATAGTCATGTAAATCATTTTTGCAATTGATGCCCACTCTGGTTTCGGAGCATGGGAAAAGAATGGCAGATCTTCACCGCTGCGCTTTTTGGGAATCTGCAAGGCCTAAAGTACATCTACCTGTGGTCTTTTCAAATAAAGGGAGGGTTTTGAGAATTCTAATGGACACCAGATGCTCAAAAAGGATGATGGAGTGGTAGTTGGTGTAATAGGTCCACATAGAGCATGTATCAGAGAGATTGAAGATATTTCTCGATCCAAAGGTAGTAGAACATTGTTTATGGGTAGACTGAGGAGTAACCTGGTTATCTCAATTCCTGTTATCTGAGTGACTGAATTCTAAAACATGTTTATCTTTATTTATTAAATTAGTTCACTAAAAAAATTATAAAAAAATTAAAAGATCTTTTTTTCTGATTTTATTAATATAAATATTATGTTGAATAAAAATTTGATATTTTCTTTTAAAAATTATTTTAAAAATTTTATATAAATTTTAAATTAAAACTCTAATACATTTTCTTTAGAACTAGCAATGTTTTTCATAACTACAAAGGCAATTTACAGGGGAAGATCATTGTACTAATCAAAGATAGCAAAGCGTAATCCTAAACTGCTGATTTTCAGTTATTAATTGTTATCACGTTTTGGATTTTTCTTGGTAAATTTTGTTCGTAGTGGTAGAATTAGTTTTAACTTGAAAATGATTCTTCAACTAGTTGTAAACTTGCTTGTGAAAAGATTGGGTTCAACAACTTTTTAACTTATTCATGAATATGATTTTTGTTGATTTTTACACCTTTGAAGATTTTAAATATGTTGCTGATGCAGACGAGGAAAAAACGATGTAGAGATTCGAAACAAACATACTCGAATTTAGATGTGTTTAATTATGAATTACTGAAGACATGTGTAAGGGGCCACATACCGGTTGAGTAAAGAAAGCTTGATTAGAATGTATAACTGCCGGACAAAATCAAGAGCATCTGGAAGCCGTTTTTTAGCTTGTAAAAATTCAGTTTCGTCACATAAAAGCATGCAAATACTATAATTACCAATAAACATTGAAGTCTGGTCTGTGGAAATCGAAAATGTAGAGTATTAACAACGCTGTTTATAGCTCTTTTTACTGAAATAGATCAAAAATGTACCTTGGTCCATGACCCTTAAATTCTGGGCTTTTGCTATTAAAAGCAGATTGGACCTGAAGAGAATCTGAATTTCAGAGCTTCAAACTTTTAGGTTTACATTTTCAAGATTGATAACCCTCCAATTATCGTTTCATACACGAAAAAGTGAATAAGCAGGACTTGACATAGATATCAAATCCCATTTTCAAAATTTATAATATTTAAAAATGATTTAGATGAAAACTTTCTGATATATAAATACATATTTTGGTTTACCATCAAAGCTTTCAGAAATTGATGAAACATGTAAAAGTTACAATAAACATATATTATCTGTTTTCAATTATGTAACAAAGAATAAAATTGATCAACACAGTATTTTAATGTAATTAAAAATAATTTTAGAAACAACACAACTTAAAGATAAAATTTAAACTCTGAAAGACCAAATTCAAATATCTTAAATCAAATTCAACCTTTGAAAAATCAAATTCAAAATTTATTAGATTAAAGGGTAAACAATTATAAATCCTTGCAAATTTATCACTTATAACACTGTGTAACAATTTTTTCCCGCAAAACAATTTCTATGTTCCTTCCACAATTTGAGTACGCTAATTACGAATATGATATTAGTTTATGCACACCATCTAATTATTTGCCTCTTTAATATTTTCTTTATTTTCTATTTTTCTGTTTTAGATTAATACGCAATAGACCTCCCTTTTGTTTAAACGTATCAATAACTCATTTACATTATTAAGTATTTTAAATTACCTACCATGACGAGCAATCAAGTTTGTAAAATCCCCCACGACTCCTTTTGCTATATATGCGGGTATTATATAGCTCCAAAACAACGAAAATATGTATTTTCAACTGGTAGTAAATTATGCACTGCTTATGAGGCTTACTTTGGTGTTGCTGTCACTGATCAAGACAAGTCATAGGTGCTACATTTCAGTTAAAAAACTACTGATCAGTGATTTGTTCAAACACTTAGAAAAACTGGGCTTCAGAATATCGGTGAAACTTCATTATTTGCATTCACATTTGCATTGGCTTCGGGGAAACCTTGGTGACTTTAGCGAGGAACATGGAAAATGCTTCCACCAGGATATGCAAACAATGGTTTTTGTTAAAGTGATTGTCGTAATGCCTAATACAAATATAACAGCAGCGCAGTGTGTTGTTGAATTTTGAAACGAGATGTTACAGGAAAATGAATGTGTCCTATTCTGTCGGATCTGTAATAAGTCAGTAGACCACATTCACCGAGACTCAAAAAAAACTTTCAAAGAAGAAGCACTAAGAAATTGCTGAAATTACTCGCCACTGGCATCGCTTATATTCTGAACATAGTTGGGGAAGAGTTGCTTAAAACATTTGTTAATGTTGATAAGTTAGTTGGACTTGTAAAGGCGGTTCTAGTTAAGGCTGTTGATCCACGTGTGTGATTTCTGGCGTATCTCCATCAGCAGAATGTGGAGTCATCATTTCATCCTCCAGAATCAAGTACATATTGGGTCACTTGGTTTCCATCAGTTGACTATTACTCAAAAATGTTGAAGTATTACCTAGGATTCGTGGTACAAGAGAGAGAGAATGAATTTATTACGGTTGCTCATCAGCAACTTCATTTGTTGCTGTCTACAGATGAAGGCACCCTGTAGATTGAAATTAATTTCATTGTCCGTAACTGCTCATGTATTACAGATTTGATGCAGAAGTTAATGGGAAAAATTCTGCTTCAGTTAACTGTATGTGTCAGTTGTTTGATTTACTTGCTTCTCTTAAACAAATGCAACAAGATACTGCTACCTCTACAATTAAAAGTGCTGCAAACCTCTCAATTCTCAAACTGCAGCTCTACACATCAGAAAGTGGAAAACGACCTGGTTTCAAAATTTTGAGGGCTCTGAAGATGCAATGAATGTTGTAGATGCAATGGAAGACACATCCATAAATGAATGTGCCAACATTCTTGGTTTAAATCACAATGAAGTAGCTGAGCTACAAAAGTATCATCAACGTCCTTTGAAAGACTTCCTTTACTATTCCGAATTATGCGCTGTGGAAGTCAGTGGCAAATTACACACCTCTGTTGTATTAGCGGGCAGTTGAATTTTTGCAATATTCAGTTCTCTCTGTAGATGTGGAACACTCGTTTAATCGTTATAAGGCAATTTTGGATCCCCATCTCACCACCTTCAAATCAGATAACCTCCAAACTGTAAACATGTTGTTATTCAATTATGCAGTCAAGGGAACGATTTGTTTTGGTGGACATTTTTTTCTATTAATACATTATGAAACGCTGTTGATTTCTTTTTACATGATCATAATTTTAACTGTGTCAAATTATTTTAAAATGAAATTTCAATAAAACCTTTTCAGTGGTAAAAATAGTAGTTGTAAAGTTATAATAATTGTATCTCTACATATGTATTAAAAGTGTGACATAACCGCGAAAAATCGCGAAATTTGACATTTATGGAATACGAAAAATGTGTTTTTGGGTCTCGAAAAAAAGTGACCCTAGTCATCACGAAAGAATTCAGTGATCTTCCTTATGTTTAATGAATGTTGAGCAGATGGAGACTTCACTGACTGGCTTGATGAAGACACAGATCTCTTCAAAAGGTCAATGCCATATGCAGTCTTTTGGTGCGTGCGAAGTCCTTTGTAGGCCAACCATTGCATTTTAGAATCTTCTTGCATGTAATGCACTGCGTAGAATCTCCTAATTTTTCTCGCAAATAGTATTTCCAAACGACTTCTTCTTTAAACACTGCAAAATTCATAGCTAAAATGATAAAAAATATTTATACTGATAAAATATTTATTTTTTAAAATCTAAGTAAGCTAATCAAGCATTGAGTTCATCTGATGAATTTTCTTAGATTTATTATCATAAATAAAACTTTATTAATTATTTAATTTACTGTGAATCACAGTAATATTAAACGTAAACAAAATAAAACTAAGTTAATAATTAATAAAATGAATAATGAAATGAACTTACAGATTTAAATAATTTAAATAATAAATTTATAACGTTCTTGTAATAAAATATTTAAACAATTATCGCAAAATCATTTTAGAATTACTTGTTAAATACAGATAAACAGTATTTGTATAAAATTTAAATTATCAATGTTATAAATTCAATGATATATTAAGGAAAATTTGTTTCCTTATAGATTAATTTATAAAAAAAAGATATAAGCTTTTGATTTAATTATTATTTTTTTTAATTTTTTTATTAACAATATACTAAAAGAAGAATAGAGAACACAATTAAAATCAATCAGAATCGACCGACCGAGAATCACTGTCATTAATCTTTGTTGAATATGATAAAGATTGTTGAGAATTCTCATTAACTCTCTAATTTGATTCATCAATTTTGAAACTTGTGTCTTGACTTAAAATCTTAAAGGTCAATTACATTCTTTAGGAATAATTGATGTATCATCGCTTTAACTCTTACTTCATGGTTTAGATCAACAGTTCTCAACATGTGGGTTGCTACCCCGTCGAGATTCGAATGACGAAAAAATGTGTTTTTGTTTGTATTTTAATGTGTCAACTGTATCGAATGTTATTGTAAAAATATTTTCCGCATATCAGGTGATGATCGAAAAAATGATCGAAATTACGATTGATAACAGTATTATGTATAGTTACTTTGACCTATTGAAAAAATAATTTTACAGTTGGGGGTCGCCACAACATTGGAAATTGTATTAAAAGGGTCGTGACACAATAAAGTTTGAGAACCGCTGTCTTAGATACTATTTCTGGTTTTGAATAAAAATGATCGATATGACGCTTTTGATTCTATACAATCCCTTTTAGGGTAAATTATTGCCTAAAATACTTCACTCTACGAAGAAGATCTTAGTTTTGATATGTGTTGTGATCTATGATAATGCAAGGCTGAACATAATCGTTTAAGACGATTAGTTTGTCGTTTTTTTTGAAACAACTAATACAACGTCTTGAAAGCTTGGCTTGTTTACGAAAAATGATGTATGGAATTATCGAGGCTTATAGGTAACATGAATGGGGAAAATCTTTGGATGATTGACCGAATCTGAGGCATATCTGAAGTTAATTAAATTATTTAATTTTTATGTTTTAGTAAAATTTTTAAAATGATTGATTTAATAATAAATAAGTAAAATTAATATTTAATATGTAAATTAAAAAAAGGTTTTTTGAAAGAATATCTGACGAATACGGAGATTATCGCACAGTAAGATATCACGGTGATTCATATCTTCAGTTGAAGAGAATCAATGTATGCTACAATGAAGTGAGTAAATGAGAACGAGAAACGGTCCACGAAAGGACTAGAAACAATGATTGTCAGAAAAAAAGCGGCTCAAGGAATATCCCAACTTATTTGACTAGGACTTCTTTTAGAAATACGAAGATATGTAAATTTTAGTATCGATAACTAATATAAGGCCCCTACAATATTGATAAATAGAAAAACGTTTTCTTTGGTAAAAAAATATTTTACCAAAATTTTTTATAAGAAAAACATTTTTAGAAAATATAATCTTGAAAGTTTAATTAAATAAAAATATAAAAATAATAATAATAATATTTCAAATATTTATTGTTTTAATTTATGAATGTAATTTAGTCTAGCCAATAAATGTTTAACAACAAACAAAATAAAATTTATCTTCTATTAAAATCAACCAAACATTTGGAAATTAAAAAACGAAAATGTCATTTAAATTTTGTCACAAATATTTTTTTCACTTTTTAATTAAAAAAATAAAATAATTATATATTATTTTTTTCGAAAATAAATAATTGGAAAACGTTTTTATATCGTATAACAAAACGCCCCCCATCGATTTTTATGAACGTAAGAAATATGAGGAAAGAAATAGTGAGAGAAAGAAGTTAAGAAATAAATTTTGTCTTAATAGAAAAAAAGAAAAAAATATTTTTTTCATCAGTCGATTTTCAATTTTTTTATTTAATTTTTAATTTTCACTTTCAATAAATAATTTTAATTTATGGGATAATCTTATTTATTTTTTTAAATTTTTTTATGAAATATAAAATATGAACTCTGTCGAATAAATCGATTTAAAAGAAGCCTGTCTGCAGAATCAGCAAATAAACTATTGAAAGAGTCTGTGGTTCAGTGGCGCTTTCGCCGGAAGCCAAAAATCAAGATGAATTGTTAAAATTGTTTTTAAATGTTTTAATAATATCAAAAGAATAAATAAAATAAAAATAAATAGAATATTAAAATACATCAACAATTGTGTGATTGTTTTTAGTGAAATAGATTCGGGATCTCAAAAATTGGTCATATTTAAAAATTGTCGTGAGTACAGACTGATATTTGTTATCCCATGTCAAATATTTATATTTCGGCATATTTATATCTCTCCAGCTGTTTTTTTAACTTGATTCGACTTGAACGTGAAGTTCCCATTAAATATATATTGAGTTGTTGCATAAGTTCTCGCCGTTTTTTAAACATTTATTTTCAAAGAAATCAAAGCATTTTAACAACCAAAATAATGACTCAGTTAATTATATATTAATTGAAATCATAAAATGTTAACAGCAATAATAATAACACTTCAATCAATTATGTACTCTCCTTCATTGTTCACTACTTCTTCCCATCTTTCCACCAGTTTGTTGATTTCATTTCGCCAGAAATCCTTAGGTTGAGTCTCGAAGAAGTTGTTGTGCCAATTCTCAAGATGATCCTGATTTTCGAAGCTAAGACCCCTCATTTCATTTGAAAGGCAGCGGAAGAGATGGTAATCCGTCGGGGCGATGTCTGGGGAATAGGGAGGATGTTGAAGGACCTCACAACCGAGCTTTTGGATCGCCATCTTGACAGTTTTTGCGGTGTGTGGTCGAGCATTGTCATGGAGGAGGATCATCTGGCCTTGTCGATCCGGTCTTTTTTGTTGCATTGCCTCATTGATTCGATGCAATTGGACTTTATAGAGATTCTTTTCTACTGTCATTTTCTTTCCAAGCATTTCCCAGTGGATTAGACATTTCCAATCCCACCACACGCAAATCATTGTCTTCATCGGGTGCAAGTCTTTCTTGATCCTAGGTTTAGGCTTCTCTCCAGGACTCATCCACTCTTTCCTTTGCTTCATATTCACATAGAGACACCATTTCTCGTCTCCAGTGATGATTCTGTATAAGAAACGTTGCCTGTGGCCATGGGTTCCTTGGTGTCGAGCGAGATTTTGAGCAGCAATGAAAAGCCGCTTATCCTTCTGTTTTTGGGTAAGTTCGTACGGGACCCAAGCTCCAAACTTTTGAGTGAAACCCATCGACTGAAGATGGCGTGAAATTGTCACAAAATCACAATTCATCTTTTCGGCCAATTCTCTGCATGTCTGGCGGCCATCTTCCTTCAAAAGATCCCCGAGTTTGTCCTTGTCCATCCCGATTGCTCTTCTGGAACGAGGAGCGTCGTTGAGGTCGAAATTACCGTGTTTGTACCTGTCAAACCAATCCCGAGCAGTTCTCTCAGCTATAGTGTCCTCTCCATATACGGATAAGCAAAACGTATCGCTTTTTGACCTCGATTAAAGGCGAAAAGAAGGAGGTGTCGAAAATGCGATTTTTTGTCGACTTGACAATCCATTTGACGTTTCTAAAAAAAGACAAAAAATAATATAGGCAAAAACGATTACTTTAATCTTGTAGAGCATAGCACGGGTTTTCTAATGTTATATAACACTTCGCCAAACATCAAAAAGTCTTTGTAGAACAAATAGTTTCATGTAACGGCGGGAACTTATGCAACAACCCAATAGAATGAAGTAGAAACAAACATGATACATGAATATATTTTTAACCAACATTGATGAGTATATCAAGGTATTTATTTCAAGTTATGAATCACCAATATATACACAATTTTTTGAGTATCTTACCAGGCATTTTCGAAGAAAATAACGGGTTAATTCTCCAGGAAAATCTTGCGCAACCTCTTTTAATTCTGCTTTTGAGGTAAAATGTCTACCTTATATGTTTTTCTTGAGATGGAGGAACAAATAAAAACCACTCGGCGCTAGGTTCAGTGAAAAGGGAGAGTGTGGAAGGCTGTGGAAACCCACCTTCTCTATTTCGCTTGTAAAAAATGCACTTGTGTGTATTTAGGGCATCATCCCGGAAAATATACAGACTGCGTTTGCGGGATTTTCGTCTGAACTTTCTGGCTTTTTGGACTTGCTCGACATAGTAGCAGGATTTAATTTCCTCATCCTTGTCAACAAAATCTAGTGAAACTACACCATGGTAATCACTTGAAATATTTAACATGAGAGATTTCCGTCGGCAAGTTGATGCTCGTAGCTTTTTAATACTCGTCTCATTTGTAAATTTTCACTCCTTCGACCCCTGTCTAATGTCCCGTAGATAGGAAGATAGCGGGATTTCGTCAACTGTCACAATAATTTGCAGAAAACTATTTCTAACATGTTCCAATGTCATGAGATTAGCCTGAAATGAACTGTTTTCACATATTTCAATTGCTAGGAAGCGTGGAACGCACCGCGGGGAAAATTTTTCTCAGACTCATTGACTTTAATAAAGAATCCAAACTTCCTTTGCTCACATTAGTATTATTTGTAATACGCAGTTATCCGTAAGAGTCGTGGAAGGATTATAATCAAAAATATAATATCAGGAAAATGTATACAACTACAGATTTTACCAAATTTTACAGTTTTTATTCAGAAAACTCGAAGGCGTATATATAAAGACAGTTTAAACCTGTTAACTGGGCGTTCTTCTCTGCAATTATGTTATTCATAACGGACTTTTATTTTTTTTATTTTTTTTCAGTTCAAGAGCTTATATATTTGAGGACGTTTATATTCTAGAAACTATTGACGCAGGACGTGTAATTTCATCAAGCCAGGTTAATAAGTTAATTTAATTAAATGCATTTCACAACAAAAATCTAAGCATTTTTAGCTAGAAACTTGTAACCGTTGATTCAAACGACCTCTTCAAACCTTTTAGGTATACTATGAACGAGTAATTATTAATAAAATTTTATTCAGATTGTAAAAATAGACTCAAGTAGTCAACAAAATGAGTCTATTTTTACTACAAATAAATTATAGTAAGTAAAAATATTAACAACTAGTTAACGATAATTCTAAAAAAAAATCAAGTAAAAAAATTAACCTTGTATCACGAAAAATTTTATTATCATGAAATTTTCTAACATAAAAAAAACTAACATCCACTATCAAGACACACGCCAACGGCATATAAGTCAACGGTAAGTAAGTAATTATTGTTAATATATTTTATCGATTTCTATTTTTCTATTGATCTTTTTTTTCAATACATTTATAATTTATAACTTCTAAATTAGAATCCCGTATCATCTAGCAATGGTAAAAGTAAAAGGCAGTTTGATTCGCTTTATCAAGGAGACAAAAAGTATTTAAATAATGATATTTCCTGCGGCGCAGTTAAAATAATAATACAACCAATCCGTTTCAGAATGCAAATTTATTTAGTGACTCCAAAATTAAAATCC
>MQRK01247359.1:0-11003 GCA_001938485.1 Girardia tigrina
AATTTTAGTAATTTTATTTTTTCGAATGTTACATATTTAAGTATATAAAAATTTTAATTTGTACATATTTAATATAACTTTCTTTCAAAAATTTTCCTAACATTTTTAATTCCTAACAAGTATATATATTGATTAATGCCGTCATCAATCTGGGTCAAACATACACTCAATCATTTCACCATACACACTATTTCGGTCGTGACCTATTACACAACAATACAAAGATCACACCTCAAACATTCCATACATAAATTACACAACATACAATTATTAGTTTCGATAATAATTCTCCTCACATTTTCTTAAGAAAAGCTTCACGAAGTCGGTCTTCATATCCTTTTATATCCGCAGGTACACTTTCATATATTGGTATTAACTCGTGGGATAATAACCCTATCACCAATATTTCTTGAATATTTTCCTGAACCTTTGCCACTTTGAAATATCGAGCACAAGCCAATATAAATGTTTCGACATTGACCTGTCTCCGATATTTTATGGCATTAGTCTCCCAATCAACTGATGCGAGTTGCTAGCTATGATCGCCATATTGGGTTCTTGATCAAAAGACATTATCATTAACAAAACTTTATTTCAATTAAATATTTTCATCAGATTTGAAATTAACTTTTTTTATAATAAATCTTTTAATAAATCTTTTTTAATAATTCTTTATAATAAATCTTTTAATAAACCTACCGTAAAATTTATTTTATTTCTTACAATTTAAATTGTCCGCAATTTAATAGAGTTAGTAAATTTAGGAAAATGGAAAATTGTCCCCTTTAAAAGATGATGAATATCTGTCTTCGTTATTATCGAATTTAATTGAAAATAAAAATATTGATAAAAATTTAGCTAATAGTTTAAAAGCAGTTGGTTCTCAATCAGATAAACTTTATGGACTTCCAAAAGTTCACAAAGATGGCATTCATTTGCTTCCCGTATTATCTATGGTAAATACATATCAATATGAAGTAGCGAAATATCTTGATTGTAAATTAGAGCTCCTTCTGAAAAAGGGTTTTAATTGTTTAGACAGTTTTGAATTTGTTCACGTTATTTCAAATTATAAGATTAGTAACAAAAATGAAATTATGGTTTCTTTTGATGTTGTTAGTCTTTTCACCAATGTTCCTCTGAGGGAAACGATTGATTTATGTTGCAATCTTTGGAAAAATAATGTTGGTGAACAACATCTTATCAATGAAGTTGCATTTCGTGAATTGTTGTGTTTTGCCACTTATAATATTCATTTTCTTTTTAATAATGAGTGGTATATGTAGCAATATGTAGTGGTTGATGGTGTAGCAATGGGTTCTCTTTTATCTCCAACGCTGGCTTCAATATTTTTGTCAAGTATTGAAGATAAGATTGATTTGTTTCCGGGTCAAAAACCTCTAGCGCATAAACGCTATGTTGATGACATTTTTCTTATTTTCGATAATCAAATTGACATAGATCCATTTTTAGGATACTTAAATTCTTTGCATCCAAATATTAAGTTTACAACAGAAACATAGAATAATGGTAAATTATCTTTCCTAGATTTACTGATTTAAAGGAAAATAGATGTTTAGGAGACTGAGATTCACAGAAAGAAAACTGATACTGGGTTATACATATAACGCCAAATATGTATATAACGCCAAACAGTTTTTGTGAATCTCGATACAAATATAATATGATTAGAGGAATAATTTTTCGATCTCGGTCATTATCATCAACTTATACAAAAAGTTGTGATAGCATTAATCAATTAACTAAACTGTTGAATAAAAATGGTTACTCAAAATCAATTGTTGAGAAATTGACCAAAGAAACAATTGATAAATTAATTAATAAACCGATTATAAATGATAAAAAAGACTTAAAAACTTTAAAATACGTTTTAAGCATTCCACATTCAGAGGGATTTGGTCAATTTAAACGTTCAATTTTAAAATGCGTAAATAATGCCTTTAATTTAAAAATAATATCACAAACAATTAAAATCCAAAATGTGTTTTGTAATAAATCTCCAACCCCATTTGGATTATGTTCGGATCTCGTATATAAATTTACATGTAATAGGTGTAATGCCACATACATTGGAGAGACGTCCCCTCATCTTTGTAAGAGAATCCAGGAACATGGTCGGAATGTAGGTGGGAGTAATATTGCAGAACACAGAAAGGGTTGTAAGTCGAAAGAAAACATAAACACAAATGATTTTAAAATTCTGTGTTCTCGTTTTAAAAACTATTGGGAGACGGTGGCCTGTGAAGTACTTTATATCAGATCATTAGATCCTAAGATTAATGTGCAAACGGGTCTCTCGAAAACCCTATTGAGCGTGTTTAGATGACATAATAATCCTTTGATGACATAAACTTGAAATTCAAAACATTATTTTAAATGTTTCGGATTGTCCTCTTGGAGTCAAATATTCACCGTTTTGTTATATAATTAGTTGCCATTTTGAAGGTAGCTTCATAATGCCTCTCGTATAAGTCTTGGTCCTTATTGGCGAAAAACTGTAGTAATCGATTTTCACAATCTTCTATTGATCCCAATTTCTTATCACTCAGGACATTTTGCAATGCAAGAAAAAGGTGGTAATCGCATGGTGTCAGGTGCGGACTATATTGTGGATGCATTAAAACTTCCCATCCAAGCTCCCTGAGTTTCTGGCGAGTCACTACAGACGTATGTGGTCTGGCGTTGTCGTGATGGAACACAACACCTCTTCGGTTGACCAATTCTGGTCGTTTCTCATCAATTGCTATCTTCAAACGGTTCAGTTGTTGACAGTACAGATCTGAATTTAGTGTTTGGCCATATGGAAGCAACTCATAATAAATGATTCCTATCCAGTCCCACCAAATACACAGTAGAACCTTCCTGGCTGTTAGTCTTGGTTTGGCGATCGTTTGAGGTGCTTCACCGTGCTTTGACCACGATCGTTTTCGTACAATATTGTCGTATGTGACCCATTTCTCATCTCCAGTAACCATCCGTTTAAGAAATGGGTCGATTCCATTTCGTTTGGCCAAGGCTTCGCAGATGGAAATTCGATCCATCATGTTTTTTGGTGTTAATTGGTGTGGAACCCAAACATTAAGTTTCGTTTTGAATCCTGCTTTGCCCAAATGGTTTAAACCCGTTTTTGATCGATCTTAAGCTCATGTGCGATGCTACGACTACTAACATGGCGGTCAACTTCGATCATTGCCGAGATTTTATCGACATTTTCAACGATAGGCCTGGCTGTGCGAGGTGCATCTTTAACATCAAAAATGCCTCCACGGAATCGACGAAACCAAAATTGCGTGTAATTAGCTGTTACAGTATTGGCACCATAAACACCATTCACAATAACAGCCACCTGGCTTGCATTTTCGCCTTTATCAAATAAAAACTGTATAATGTACCGAATTTTTTCTTTGTTGACTTCCATTTTTAGCACCCTGTACCTCAGAACTGAATAAAAAAAGCAAAAATTTTTTTGTGAAATTACTGTGAAATGTTACCTTGACAAAGAGCATAAATTTGAAATTGTTTGATGTATAAATAATGAATTAAAATAGTGGATTACTTTTTCCCTAACCTAATATGATTTTTAAGTTAAAATATCAAAAATTTACAGTTCACCAAAAAGAACCCCTAACATTAACAACATTTATATGATTTTTTGAAAATTTATTTATATTACAAGTAGAATTGTCAATACAACAATCATCCTTATATTTGAAAACAAATGATAAAATATTTACAAAAGAAATTAATTATCAGAACTCTCATTTGTTGAAATCAAGTCTAAACATTTTAAAATATAAGTGCCAATTAAATTAATGTTTTAAAATTTTTAATTACATTAAAAAATTAAATATTACATTTAAAACATATTTTAAATATTTGTTTCTTAAAATTAAATTACATTATTTTCAAGAAGTATGAATCAAAGAAAATATTAAGAGTAGGAGAGACGCAGTCCGAATCAACAAACAACATGCAAAACATACAACAAACAATTCAGAATATTACTCCAAGTCTTATTATTAAATGTTTATTTTACTAAGCATATGAATAATTAATTAGGTCCAAACAAAACACCACAGCCAAGAAAGAGTCATAAGTATGTGTTACTAACCCAAAAGTTTTAAAAAAATGACAAAATATATTAAATAAATATCATAAAACAATTTAGCGATACAACAAGCAAACCACGAAAAAAATCCTAATTGAATTTTTAATTTGATGTACCTTTGTAATTTTAAACATTTATTACATTCATTTTAAATGATTTTTGATTTTCTATATTTTATTGAATAAATTCAAATTATTATAATATTTTCTGATGTCCATTGAAAGATACAACGGCGACCCTTTAGATAACTATACGAATTACTCGACTAAAGAAAACGCGCTCGAACCGGAAATTAAAAAACAAAAACTGGGAATTATGACTGAAAATGATTCGAAATTCGGTCAGTAATAATTATCAATTATCGTTTATATATTTATATAATTTATATATTTCAGACACGAATATCGAGGAGGAAAAGAAAACATTTTGCTATATAGGTGGTTATGGTGATTGTGTTTACAATAATTACCAATAGAATAATACAGATATATTAATATATATCAAGGTTGATTGATAAAAAATCGATTTTAATATTTACTGATTATTAAATGATACTTATTGTAATTAAATATATAATTTCTGATCTTGTCTTTTCGATTGTTGTCGTCAATTGTTGTTTTATCCGCTACCGTAATATAAGATAAAGATGGACTTAGAAGCCAAAATAGTCGCTAACTCTAACCCTATGTGTTTATGACATTTACTAAGTGTTTCGTTCTAAATAGTACGTCTTCTAGTGTTTGGTCTAAGGCGAGACCGAAAACAATGAAGAGTTAGACAGTTCCAAATTACAGATATTTTCAATATTCAGTTGACTCACTAATCCGGGACTGAAAAAATGTGTTCGGGTGTTTTATCGAATTTAACTTGATAAAATAATGCTGAAAAAGTTTAAAATTTTAAAAAAATATAGATCAGTACTAACTGCGATTAGTGATGTACAGCGCATTTTCTATATGTAAGCCTACGAGAGCAAAACTGTAAAATTTAGGCCATTTTTAGACATTTGACCTGACTGAGCTTGAACTGTCTTGGCCGGCCTAGGGTTACTATATCTGTGCGGATTGCAGTTGACGAGACCTATCCAAAAAGATATTGTTGATTGGGTCTTGGATGCACTCGGTACCCGTAATTTGCAGTGATAAACACACACATATGTTGGGTATTAAAAATCTTTAATCTTAAATATTTACTTTTTAAACACAAATCTTTATCCTTTAATCTTTAATCTGACTTCAATTAATCAGTAAGGACTTCCAACATAAATATATAGACAATGAACACAAATTCTTTTATGAAACTTTATTTCAAATAACAAAAATTAACAAATCAAAAACAATAATAAGAATTCAATTCATTGATGACAGAACACAAACACAAATCAATATTTCGTACGAGTTAACAGACTACAGTAAAAACTGTGAATCTCCAAAACGAACGATATTTAAAATTCTTACAATAAACCTTTTTCTCCAATACGGGATACTTATGGTTTAGAAAAAAGAATGTTTTAAAAGAATAATAAATAAAAATAATTCTTTATAACAATTTTACTTGTCACCTTGGTTTTGTTTTTGTTAAGAGAAATTTTTGGGCAAATTAAACTAAATTTGCTGCTGTTTATATAGTAATTTTCATCAGCCTTGAAAATTGATAAAATAAAACAAAGACTAAAATATTTTTAATTTTCAATTCCAAATTTTGTTAAACTAAATATTATTTTGTTTAAAATTAATAATTTTACCAAAAGAATTATTTTAATTTTTTTTCTACATAAAATTTTATCAAGTGTTCAAATGTATTTTTCGAAACCCTAACACATATATATAAGGACATGATGAATACAGTACAGCATTTTTTTCATATGAGAAAATGCGCTAAAAACCTAATTAAAATGACATACATAATTTTCACTTCAAGTTAAAACCTGACCATAAACCTTTCACATTTTAAAATTGACTGTGAGGGATATTAGAATGATGTTTGCATGATGTTGAGTGATTGTTGAATGAGTTTTATAGTATGTTTGAGACTGGTTGGTGTTTGAAGCATGACATCTCTCCCTAGACAATTGAAGTCAATTATTGTCGAATTTAAAAATTTGTATTACTAATTGTATAATAAATAAATTGTTATTTAACAATTAATTAAAAATACAATTGTTTTAATCAAAGATTTTGGCAAATTTTTGAAGAATCAATTGAAGAAATAAGTCATGCCCCAGACGCTGATTACAGACCATTTTAGTCGTAATAAATCTTGTAATAAGACTTCGGCTGTTAATATCCTTAATAGACTTAAAATATATTTCTATAAATAACCGTTTTAGAAGAATGGTCATATTGGAAAATCAAAATGATATTACAAATGTCCAAAGAAGCAAACAAATAACAAGAGGAAGAGCACAGAGATATAATTTTGTGGGGCTGGATAAAAAAATATCCTTATGAACTGTTACAATGATAGAAATACAATCAAGGAATCTGCCCCAATTACTGGAATAAATCTTCAAACTGCAAAATCAATCTAACGGAATTATAAGAAGGATCAGGAAATTCTTATAAAAGAGAAATATGGCGAGCAAAGAAACACGAAGCTGTCTCTGGATTTGCTGAATAAAATTAAAAAGATTATCGAAGAAAATCCGGTAATAGCCATTGAAGCAATAAAGAAATGATAGAATTGATCATATTTCTAGATGGATTAGCGAAAACCACAGTTTGGAAACGACAATATTTACGGGTGAGAAAAGATTCACATTGGATGGGCCAGACATTTTGAGAACATATGTACAAAAAAATCGAAAATATACTCGTAAAAGCGCCAATGTAAAGGGGTAGTGTTATGATCTGGATGATGATTCTGCCTAACAGACTTCTTTCATACAAAATCATAGAAGGAAAATTCGGATCTAAAGATTTTTAGCAATTATTAATACATAATGCTATTCCTATCATAAAACTTTACTGTGGTGATAATTTCTACTTCCAGGAAGACAATAGGCCGGTTCATAAAAGAAAAGTTATAAAGGACTTTATGAAAGAAAGTGAAATTTCTGTACTTAATTGGCTTGCGAAAAGTCCAGATTTAAATATTACTGATGATATGTGGAAGAAAATATCCGACATTGTTTACGATGGCGCTCAATATAAAAATAAAGCAGAATTATGCTTATCCATCAAAAATGCCATACACTTGATTAACTTATCTAGAAGACATATTGTTATCGAATTGTATAGGCCAATAAGAAGTCGACTGTGCAAGATATTAAAAGTGAATGGAAATCTGTACAACAGTTTAATGTCCTAGAATAAATGTTACTGTTTTAAAAACTTTGTAGTTTTAAACTATGCATGAAATTTAATTTTTCAATAAATTTTTTAGCACAAATACTATTTAATTAGTGAAAAATTTTTATTTACTTTTCTAAACCTTAAAATTTAAAATAACACAAAAATTTTAAAATTTATACATATAATTATGATATAAACTAAAGTGTAAGCGTGTTAAAAAATTTTTCACTCAGTATATACACATGTATATCATTATAAGTATAATATTTATAATATTTAGGCTGCTGTAATTTAACCAATTTTGATGTTAATCAATGGGTTACAGTATCTTATTAGCAATGATTCACCCTGAGGTGTCGGCTACCGGATCGAGAGGTTGTAACCAGTATCTCTTAATTGTGCCGAGACTCAGTGCACGGAAACATCAGCTGTGTACTGTCATGTACCGATCAGGTCCAGTGACCACCGGTCGACACGTAGACAAGTGTCGGTCCCATGACCGATTCGTAGTGGTTCACCGCCAGATTGCACATGACGGTATTGGATTCGGTCCGACCGGTTCTTCATGTCGCGGAGTGTCGGTAAGCGTGATTGTACCGTCGGTCCGATTGGTGCGGTCATGTCTGCCCATTGAACACCATCGGATCGGTAGTAACGAGGTCTAGTTCAGTCCGACCGGTTCGAGTTGCCGTTGAGCGGTACAATATCGTGGGTCCCGTATGAGGTTGTTGTTTGTTGTTTTTATTTGTTAAAAATAGCAAAATCGAAATAAAGATAACAAAGTCGACATTTATTATATGGAAAATTCACTTACAAAATTTAAAATTGTGTTCATAATAATACCACTTTTTTATAATATTAAAACAACTAATATTTTCGTATCTCATAAACCTCAATGTTTGTGTACGTGTTGCCTCTCAATCATCCTTAAAGAATATTAAAACTATGATCTGCGATTTCAAAATTAAAAAAAGCTCTATATATTTGTGTAGAGACATATCTGTTGTCTTTCTGTATAATTCAGTTTGATTTTCCATTTCTTTTCCCATTCCTCTTAGTGGCATGGAATATCAAGAACAGGAAGTTTGTTATTTAATTCCGATGCGGATGTAATTATTTTTAGGATGAAAGCCATTCAAGAATGTTAAGAATGACTGTATCACGGATTGATTTCTTAAAACAAGAAAAATACCATCTATAAATCTCATTACCAGAGGTAAACCACCTCCATTTTTAAAATTATTATTTAAAATAAAAAAATCCATTAATATTAAACAAAATCCTGAAACAAGTAATAGTCATTGTTAAAATCTCCCATTCATCGATATTATATTATCTTACACAATAAATTCATGATGATGGAATAAGAATTTCTTAACACTTTCAATAATAAATTTCTTAAAAAAGCTTTAACAATATTATTTTGCTAAAATTTCAAATTACCGTTCACAAGATTTAATTTTAGATAGTCATTTTATGGAAATATTTGTGGTAAATTTTCGAATCGCCATTTGTAATAAAAAGATTAATTAATAAACTAGTTAGTGAATCTTCTGATCGGATCATGCACCGCCATCGAGATAACGCAACTCTGCACAATTTTACTTCAATTTGATCACAAGAAGTTATTGAAAGATTTGTAGTAAACAAATAAACAGAGTCAAAATACAAATAAGCGTCGTGAATCATTTGCATAATTTATTTTAGCTTTATATCAATTTTAATTTAAATAATAAATCGATTTATTAAATCGAAATTATTTATTTCGATCGATCGAATATTGTAAAATGAAAGATTCCATATCGTTATCGCTTGTTTATTCGAAGTGATAAAACTGCGGAAAGAGCGCTTATTTTAAATTCGTGCGTACTATTTAACTCGTGCCTCTTAAATGCCATCGACCGACGGCGGAATCAGTCGCTTTCTCGGCGAGGAAGAACAGAAAGCTCAAATCGAAGAAATGGGCGTCAGATACAAGTTCAGTTGCTTGAAAGACAAATTGATGGAGAGTAAATATTGATGAATTTGTGCTCGATTGCGTTTGTTCCTGCAACTGTCATTATACGAGATTCAATTAACTACGAGGATTTGTAATTAATAAATATTAATTAACAAAAAATCATAAATTAATAATAAATAAATTTTAATAATAATAATTAAATAATCAAAAAAAATAATAATCAAATAATAAATGGTTAACAATAATAAATACATATTATTTATAATAATATTATTGGGTTGGCCAAAAAGTTTGCGTGTTTTACTAACATATTTATCATCAAAAAATGACATGGATGCACAAATATTTTTACACGATATACTGTCCATTATTTTCTGTCACTTTCTTCCACCTTTCCGGTAGTTTCATTATTCCTGATTCATAAAAACCTTTGCCTTTGTCAGCAAAAAAGCCATCTAGGAACGATTTGATGTCATCATCACTGGCGAATGCTTTTTCTGTTTAAGGAATTCTGCAGTGATCTAAATAAGTGAAAATCCGATGGGGCCAAGTCTGGAGAATACGGTGGGTGCGGCAAAACCTCCCAACCCAGTGATAAGAGTTTCTGGCGANNNNTCAAACTTGTATGCGGTCTTGCGTTATCATGCTGAATTACAACTCCTTTTCGATTTGCCAATTCAGGACGTTCCTGTTGAATTGAATGAGCCAATTTCTCCAGCTGACCACAATATCTGTCTGGATTGATGGTTTCATTCCTCGGAAGGAGTACAAAAAACACAATTCCTTTAAAATCCCACCAGACGGAAAGCATAACCTTCTTTTGGTGAATTTCTGCTTTGGGGATCGTTCTGGTAGGCTCACCACGTTTTGTCCATGATCGTCGGCGTTCCACATTGCTGTAAACAATCCATTTTTCGGGTTCTAGGACTGTTCATCCAATTGATTAACTTAAACTTAATAATATAATCATAATTGACTGATGGCACTTTCAAGGTAGTGCCATCCATCTATTTTTCAACTTTACAGCATCCATTTTCAGTTCGTCAACGGGGTAAACCCAGCTGCAGTATATTGCCTGCTAACTAACTAGACTCGAGGAACTTACGATCGTCTTGTTAATGAATTGAAGAATCTTATTCCAAATGCATCTCCGAAAACGATCCTGACCGATTTTGAACAAGCGGCTATGGGAGCATTCAATCATGGATATCCAGAAGCATCGGTAACAGGTTGCTATTTTCATCTCAGCCAGAGTGTTATACGCAAGGTCAACGAACTGGGAATGAAGACTGATTTCGAAAATGACGACGAACTGCGTGGATGTGTTCGATGTTTATCAGTACTAGCTCATGTACTGGTTGATGATGTTGCTGAGTCATTCGACTTGCTAACTGAACAGATGCCAGCACATGATAAAATGAATGAGCTTCTATCTTACTTTGAACACACCTATATTAGAGGTAGAAGACTTCGAGGCAGAGGCAACAATTTTGGCTCAGTGACGTTTCCAATCCCTATATGGAATCAATACGACTCTGCCGGTGACGGAATCGCACGGACCACAAACATCGTCGAAGGGTGGCATCATGGAATTCAATCCTTATTCATGTGCAGTCATCCT